>PVJH01006384.1:0-101492 GCA_004026705.1 Nesogale talazaci | reverse complement strand
ACAGAGTCCATAGGTTAGGTGTCCCACATGTAGTGTGGCAGAGGGCTGATCATCAGAGAGCAAGAGATAGAAAGGTAAAGCTGCAGAGTCACTTATCTCACCAATCTTCAATTAATTCCACATCCATTCATTGGTCAGGTTGACACAATAAACCTACATATCACAAGCACCGCAAATTTAGACTAGAAGAACTCAATGGTGCCTTGTTAACATAAGCTATAGACCTTAAATACAGCTAGGTGTGAACCTGAATTTACTCTTGTGTTGGAATAAGTAACCATTTAAGGCATAAAGACAGCATTTAACAAAGTATATAGTTCAGAGTGCTAGAAAATAAAAAACAAATGGAAGCCTGGTACACAGGAGAAATTTCGATAAGTGATGGTACATTTTGAAGAGATTGTAATGAAGTAGTTGACACAGGATATGTTTGAACTGCTGATTGTAAAATGGTGAGTTGCTGTGTCAACCTTTTCCTAAGTCAAAATAAAAAACTATATAGAAAAAAAGAAGTATAGGTACCAGTATATTTTTAGAGAACTGAAGTAAATATATAAAAACTGGATAAAACACACATATATATTTGCCTGTGGATAAAATAAAGAACAGAGAAGATTGTTGTCTGAGAAAGAAAAGTCAAATATTTCCCACCAAAAACTGTGGAAATAAAGTAGTAGATTGAACTTTAACAATGATGGAAAATTTTTAAGAACAGCTATCACAAGTTTGGTCACATCTAATTTTGAAGCAATGGGCCAGTGCTAATCAAATTCACTGGTATTCTCGTCAAAAAACTCTGTACATTATAATTATATAGAGATATTTTAAAATATAAAGTAAAATAAAATCACTTACTAAAACATGGGTAATTAATTTACAGATTATATTTCAAATGTTAAAGATACATTTCAATTATCAAGTATAAGCTCTAAAATATAAACTCATTAATCTGTATGTATCATGATGTGGAATAATTATGATAAGTTTTGCAAAATCTAAAGTTCCTAAAAAAAGTATTTGAGGACCATAAGTTTTAAAGCAGGTTTGGATTAATTATAAAACATAGTTAAGTATTGTGAAAGTGTAAGAATCAATCTGGAAAGATAAGGGTAAAAAAAAATCATCTTGTAACAGCTGAAGTAAAATTCCATCCTCCTATTAATCAGACTCTGATTACAGACACAGATAAAAGCTGGGGAAAAGTTAACCCAAAATTGTTTCTTGCAAGGTCATTCAACAATTCTACAGTGTCATAGCAACCTTCTTCTATAAGGGATTACTGAATTCTTGGATTACTGAATTCTTACCAATGATATATCCACCCTGATGTACTGATCATGACTCTGAAACACAGATGAGATGATGCCCCATTGCTAAATACACTCCCCAAATGATAATAATCTGTGTTAACAATATAATCTGTAAATTAGGTGATAACACTTAAACCAATACTGTTCCCTGCTTTCCGTAGGCCAGTTTCAAAAAGAGAAGGAGTAGCATTCTCAATGGCCTGTCATAACATTGTATCACAAAGAACCAGAGGGCTTGTGTCACAGTTTCAGAGACTGAGTCTGAAAGTTCAGGATATTGTGTGTGAGTCCTAGGGAAGAATAGGTTGCAAGCCCTTCTTCTAGTTTCCGTTGACACTGACTCATACTGAGTCATAGTTGATTCTGACTCATAGAAACCCTATGTACAACAGAGCGAAACGATGCCCACCCTAGCCCATCCTCACAATCGTTGCTATATTTGAGTCCACTGTTGATGCATTGCCATAGTGACCAATGATCTGCTTTGTGAACTTTAACCTAATTCAAAATAAAAATCTATTTGTTAAAAATAAGTACAAGCATCAATTGTTTTTAGAGAACTGAAGTAAATACCTAAAGAACTGACAAAATAAGTATATAGATTTACCTATGGAAAAGAAAAAAAAAGAATGGAGCAGATTCTTGTCTGAGTGGGGAAAGTCAAATATTTCCCAGCAAAAAAAGCTATAATAAAGCAGTAAGCATCCATTTGACAATGATGGAAATTATTTGATACCAGAAAAAATAAGACTGCCTTGTTGGACCTACAATGCTGAACCTGCATGGGCTTACACATAACAGTGAGGACAATTGCAAGGCGGGACACATAATAGCTACATGAATTCAAATGGACTTGATGGGTGCAGTTTACAGCAGTTACAGTCTCCTGGAGAAGATTGCCTCTATCCTGCAAAGCTTTCCTACCTTGCTGGCACCATAATCGTTAGAAGGCCATTCAATGAGTCTATCAAACCACCTGATTCAGGGTGATGAAGTACATGAGACCACCAGTGAATTTGATTAGCACTGGCCCATTGCTTCAATTTATTTATGGTGGAGTGAGTCCCTTAATGAGAAGCAATGTTGTGCAGATTACCATTCCAGTAGATAGGGTATTTGGGGCAGAAGAACTTCCTGCAGAGAAAGTGAATTCATAGCCAAAGTAACTGTCTATGCCAATAGGTACAAGACATTACACTTTCCATGGTAGAAGTGAACCTATATAATCATCCTGCCATCACATTGCTGGTTAATATCTCTAAGGATGTTTTAGACTCTGTTGTTTTTTGCTGCTCACAGATTGGACACTACTCAGTGGCAAGCCACCTTTGGTAAATGGATTTCCATGTTACTTAGTCCACACATAACTGCCATGCCTGCTACCTTATGCATATTGTTCAACAGTCCATTGACAAGGGTGCTGTGGGAAGATGTGTTTGGTTTTCACAGACTGTGTCATCTTATCCAATTGACTCTCAAATCCTCTTGGGTAGATATAATCCTTTGGGGAGCATTAACCTGAGACTCATTAACATAGCCTATTCAGAAAGGTTGATCAACATATCTCTTGCCCTAATTTTCTCATCATATTCTTTCCAAGTCTGATCACTATGTTCTAACATGTTTGGCCAGTTTCTGTTGAAGTAAATTGAACAACCAGGTGTAGTGCTCAAAGGTTTGCCCGTTGGAAGGATTTCCCTATACTGCCATCAAATTTGGGGTAAGTGGGAGTCCCATAAGGGGCTGTGTTCCTGCTGCTCTACCATTTTGAGTGATACTGGCATATTATAGAGAGAGCCAACTCTAAATCAATGTAAGTTTTCTCTTCTTCAGTCCCTTGATTGTAAGGAAGCCTCGCCCAGGCTGTGTCTGCAGACTGGGGGAAGGATGGTATGTGACAGGAGTGAAGATCATAGGAATTGGGGCCACTTCTTCATATAGATTATTTATATTTTCAAGTCCTGCTCTAGTTTAATTTCTTATATACCCCTTCTGTTTAATGATGGAGTGCTGTTGTTCATGTGCAATGATGACTATAGAAAAGACAACGCTCAATTCATGATGTGCAGATCAGACTACTCGATGACTTTGTGAGCCATAGTGAGGAATGCATTCAATAAAAGAACAACAGGTGTTTCTCAAAAAGGGAATAGTTCTGTTGAGGATTTTGCAGAAATAGCATATGGGTCTGTGGTGTACTGCACTAATAAAGGTTTAGCAATAACTCCCAACTGTGTCTCAATCTGCCACTGAAACTTCTAGTGCCACTTAAATCCCTTGATCATATGACCCCAAAGAGAAAGAAGCTTGCATCCTAAATCTGTTTCTCTTGCTATAGATCTCATTCAAAACGAACAGTCTTTGAGTTACTTGATAACTAGATATCATACCCAAATGATGATATGTTCCCTCCGAAGTCCAAAGTGACCCATCAGGTGTTATGCTTTCTGGAATTGTGAGGTCCAGATGTATTAATTTTACCTTTCATTGCATAGGAATCTCTAGACATGCACATACCATTGGACCCTAGATAGTTCACTAATGTGAATGGCACCTGAATTTGTGTGTGTGTCAATTTTCCACATTCTCCCATACAGATATTTTACCAATAAGTCTAGGAGAATGGATATTCCTTTAGTACGATGGACTGCGCAAAGAACAAACAAATCTGCCTTGAAAGAAGTACAGTCAAAATTCTCCTTAAAGGCAAAAATGGCAAGACTTTGTCTTCCATACTCCCATACTTTAGACATGTTGTCAGGAGAGACCAGTCCCTGGGGAAGAACATCATAGTTAGTAAAATAGATGAACAGCAAAAAAAGAGGAAAGCCATCAATGAGATGGATTGATGCAGCAGCTGTGACAGTAGGAACGGTGGTGGGGAGCAACAGTGCTGGGCAGCTTCTCCTTCTGTAGTACATAGGTCTGCTGGCAGTCAGAACCGGCATGACAGCATGTAACAACAACATTCAATCCACATGAAGTAGCCAATGGAATGGATCAGTGTGGCATTTAGTAGAAGGACAAATTCCCTGTGGGCTGGCTTATGAAACTGAGCGGAAGAATGTATGTATCGTGGGAAGATTGGAAGAGTGCATGGCTGTCCCTACCAACTGAAAGCAATATGCTTCTGGTGGGGCTTTGGGAATGGAATGGAGAAAAAGAAATTGCTAGAACTATAGCTGTCTATCAGATACAAGAAAAAGTATTTGCTGAGCCAATGCAATCACATCGGGAATAGCCATGCAATCAGAGTCACCACAGAATTTAGAGCCATGGATATTTTGCAAAAGTCAAATAGGTAAGGGCTGAGCCCCGGTGGCATAGCAGTTGAGTGCGAGACTGTGGCCCATTGGCTTGGCGGTTCAAATCCAGCAGCAGCTCTCCAGGAGCAATGCTGGGCCTCTCACTCCCACCAGAGGGCAGTGAAGCTCCCCTAAAATTTTTTTTAAAAAGTCAAATAGGTAAGTTAATGTGTGTGGTAAGAATGACCACCCTTCATTGCTTCAGTTCCTTAAAGGTGAAACTAATGTCTGCATTTCTTCTAGGAATTCTATGTATTTGGGTTTACGAATTTCCCAGAGACAGTTTTAATGGTTTCCACTTAGGTTTTCCTACCACAATAACCCTTAGTCTATATGCCAGGGATCTAATACAGTGATTCTGCCAGTTGACTAGTGTGCCTATTCCAATTATGTATTCTGAAACAAGGGAAATCAAATGAGGGGTATAGGCACCCAGTGGACCCAGGGTAGAGGCACCTGAGCTAATGCTCCATTAAAACCTGACTTCTCTATGTTCCCATTCTCAGTAAAGGGCCACCCAATTATTTTGAGTCTTCTGGAATTATTGTACATTTAGAGCTAGTGTTCCTCAAAATATGATAGTTTCTTTTCCAAAATGCTTGGAAGAAGGATTAGCAGTATAACACTTGGGTGATGTACTGGGATCCTTCACCAATGGGACCTATTAACCTACAGATTAAAGTGATTCAGAGTTTTTAAACAGATTTAAGCACTGCAACTGATCGGGAGGCCATGACTATTCTTGTGGCTTAAATAATACTACTATTCACATTACCTAGAATTCTTTCTGTTTCTCAGATCAAGTAAATCTTTAATAGTTTTCCAATTTTACTTCTAGGGATACCCTGCCTATATTGTCAAATCCATTAGTCTATACAAATGAAAAGAGTATGATTACTATTTTGACTGCAGCCATTATGGTAACCACACACCCCTTATCTTTAGGTATCAGGTGCTGCCATTTGGCCCCTACCATGTAGTTCAACTAGAGACTTTCCAACTGTCAACACTGACTTACATAAAAGAGCAATCAGCAATATTTAAGATGCATACACTTCCTTCGTGAGTTTGCTGCACACTCTTGTGGTAAGGAGGCCTGGTGTTTTAATGGTTCTAAATAAGGCTAGAAACCAAAGGTCAGCCCTTCAACACCACCAGCCACTCTGCAGAAGACATCTGAGACTTTCTGCTCCCATACAGATTGATGGCTGTGTAAATCCACAGGGGCAGTTTTACCTCGTCCTAGAGGTTTGCAATGAATTCTAATGAATATGAAAATATATGGATCTATCTTGACAAAACCACTCTAACATGTCAATTTCTTTAAGTTCTTGAATTCCATCTTCTACAGTGTACCAAAGAAGATCTTGAACATCAACTTCACTTATTGTAGACTATTATAAAATCCATACTTTGTTATCCCAAGCCAATAGTCTATTAGATCTGCTAACTTCTCAAGCTGAAACAATGCATGAAGAATCTGTGCTTAGTGGGGGTAATTGTCAACAAACTCAGACTAACCCAACCTTATGTTTTCTTTCCCCACTACCCCCCACCATTATTAACCATTCCTACACTTATACTTCAGAGGATTCTATTTGAACATATTGGACTATTCTAGCAGTTCTTTAGGACTGTTGTGTGTTTCATTCTGGGCTACCATGTCTACTTCATCTTTTGGGATTTGCTGTCACTTAAGTAAAGCAAATTGGTGTAGAAGCACAAATGGTGTAAATAAGTGTCTTCTAAAGCATCTTCCTTAAGCAATACTCTTGCTGAAGTTTCAAGTGTCATATCATCATGCATAGTTCAGTTGGAAAAGATAATGATTTCACTGATTATAGCCAGCAATAGGTGGTGCTGTTAACTGAAATGATTCAATGAAATTTAAGCACCCACTATCCTCATGTTGCTTACCCATAAACGCCACCCTAAATTTCAGGTCCATTTATTCCCAATAAGAGCCTTCACTCTAAAATTGGACACTATTCAATGTTTAGAATTCAGTTGGCATTGTAATTTACTCACCTTTATGATAAGATGCTGGTCTTGACTTGTTACTAAAAGAAATAAGGGTTTTGTTTGTTTGTTTGTTTGTTTGTTTTAAGAAATAAGGTTTTATATCAAAACACAAGTAGAATCTTTGTGGTGTATGCAGCACTTGAGTCATGTCCCCAGAGTCCCAAACTTATCTCTTTCCTTTACCATTCTGTCTATTGAAAGTAGTACCAATCAACTGGCCTTCTTAGACTCATTCTGACCAAATTTTGGTAAACATCAAATACATTATTACTCAGATCTTCACTACTCACTAATGCTTCATACTCTTTATGAGGATATTTTGAGTTTTAAAATTTCCACATCATAGATTACCATCACCTTCCTCATTAGTAGATGTTGTATTATCAGGGCCTTGAAAAATAATCATATTTGAGAACTACTTTAGAAAATGTGTTCTTTTGATTTGGATTTTTAGAATCACTTCTGGTACCAAATGTCTTAGGCTGGTTTCTCAAGAAAGGAAAAAGAAAAACATAAGCACTGATATATAGTTGCTCATGCAGATATAAAAGCTTTTTAGGTTCACAATGCATGTCCTGCATGTTAAGTTGGTATAGTTTCTTGAAAAAATGTTGCTCTAGGAATTAATGAGTTTCAGAACTTTGTGTACACCACAGACTGATGGCTGCAAGGACGATATCAGGGATCAGAAGATCGGACTTTTTCAGAATGAATCCAAGGTGAGCAGGTCAGATAGCAAGCTGCTGCTGACTCTTAGTATTGGCAGGCAATATGTCAAGTCATTGACTCAAGTCCAAAGAAACATAGGTTGATTAACTACATGCACAATCCAGATCCAGCAAAAAGTACACACATTTTTTCCACAGGTACACTTATATAGAAAGCAGGCTGCAGGCCTAGGAGAATTTCTTTTACTTTGCATCAGGGCTGTGACCTGAGTAAGGGGTTACATTCCATCTAGATCTCTGTACATCTAATTGACTACTCCAAACAGAGTGCTGATGTAGTTAATCACATTGTTTTAATCATTGGCTTAACATCAAAACCACTGAGGAGCCTCGTTCAGTCAAGTTGACATAAAACCTAGATATTATATGCCCTCTACTTCTACAGTGACACACTTACTCTTCTACCAAGAGCAAGATACCTTCTTTAAGGATATCTTTTGTAGCTGACTTTCCAAACGAAGTATCTCTTTTAAGATTTTCAAATGCTGCTTCCATAAGTATTGTTTGTAGTTCCAAGCAAAATGAAATCCTTGACACTGTCAATATTTTCTCTGTTTATCATGATGCTGTCTAACGGAGCAGTCATAATTTTGATAGATAAATAGATTACTTATAATCTGTACAGAAGGCTACATCATCTAATAGGCCTTCAATCTTCCTTGCTTCCAGCAATCAAAATCATGCCATCTACGTATCAAAGTTTGTTAAAAGTGAGAAAATATCATGGAAATTACAACTCACCTTCTCCTGCTTCAGTTATTGTTATTAGGTGCCATCAACTTGGTTCCGAAGCATAGGTACCCTATACATAAAATAAGGAAACAACTTCTGTCCTGCACCACCCTCAAACTTGTTCATACGGCTGAGCCCTTTGCTGTGCCATGTATCAATCCATCTCACTGAGGGCCTTCCTCTTCTTCACTGTTCATTACTTTACAAAGCAAGAGGTCTTTCTCTAGTGACCACTTCCTCATGACAAAATCTCCAGAAACCTTTCCATTCTTGTCTCTAAGTTGTTCTCTGACCATAATTCTTCCAAGACAAATTAGTTTATCCTTTTGATATTCATTGATATTTCAATATTTTTCACCAGCACAATTCTAATACATTGGTTCTTCCTGGGAATTTCTTATTTAGAATCCAACTTTCATATCTGTCATCTATCTATCTATCTATCTATCTATCTATCTATCTATCTATCTATCTATCATTATCTATGAAGCTATATTTAAATACCATGGCTTGGGTCAGGTGCACTTCGCTCCTCAAAGTAATCTTCCTGGTTTTCACCATTCTAAAGAGGTCTGGTACAACAAACTTTTCCAATGTAACATGTTGTTTGGTCTCCTGACCGTTATTATAAACAAGTCAAAATCCTTGAGAACTTCAGTTTTTTTCACCATCTGTCATGAAATTAGCAATTGGTTGAGTTTTGAGGTTTTGATTTTATATACAATGAATTGTAAACCATATTGAAGCCTACAGTTCTTGATCTTCAAGTCTTCCTCACTTTTAGCAAGGAAGGTTTATTATTCTGCACTTGTTGTTCTGAGGGCATCCCTTTCCTTGATCACATTTTCTATTATGAATAGGATCAGCCAACCAGCTTCCCTATAGTTTTACTCCTAATAAAATTGCTGAAAAGTATCAAACCCATGACCCTCCAGATCATCCCTTTCAACAGTACTTCATCTATTCATGGTGACATTTTGGATACTATATATGCCAGTTCACACCATGGATTAATACCACCCTCTCTAGTAATTGTGGCAGGCTTATCCATGTCTTTTGGGGTGTGGAAAGCATTATCAATGCTTTTAAGCCTAATCAGTCTGGAGAACCAATATGAGAAGTCCATATTTATTATCTTATTTCTCTAAAAAAACTCCATGTACCAATTGTGTTAAGCAGGGTTCTCTACAGAAACAAAATTAAGACACATATGAAAGGTAGGTAGATTTATACAGCCTGAAGGAATATAACAGCAATGAGTACACACAGAGGGCTCACTTTAGCTCACTTCCAAGGAACAGTTAATATACTGGAAGTCTTTCAAGTCACTAGGGTTGCTGGGTTTAATGTAAAGGAAACAGACAACTGAGTTTTCCTAGAGCAATGCAGTCAGAGTCTGCTGTAGGCAGCAAACAGCAGGACATGTCACCAACTGTCAGCAGCTCAGGAGCTAAGTGAAGCAGGCCTGGATGGGATATTGAACTCAAGCAATGCAAGACAACAGCATCCACCAGATTCAAGGTTAAGCAATGTACACAGCAGCAGTGTGGTGAAGCAGGTCTTAGGGGAACCTCAAACTCTAGCTATATGATAGGTGGGTTGATGCAGAAAAATAGCTACAACAGCCATGCACTAGTCATATCATCAGATGGCAAGAGGGTGAGAGAACTTTGCTGAACCATTTATCTCTTTGCCCTCTAATCAAACCGTAAATGAATTAATCTCATGTATTCCTATTGATCAGGTTGACACAATAAACCTACCTATCATAGGTCCCCAAAGCTTTTCTCCTTCTGTGATTATGGTTGACTCTACTTGGATGAGACAGTTCCTCCTAAGGGATATTTCAGTACCTTCTGACTGAGTGGATCCTCTTCCAACACTGTAACTGATAATGTTCAGCTTACCTTTATGGTATTTTTAGTGGTCAGGCAAACATTTGGACTGCTGACCTCTAAGTCTCAGTGGTCCAAACCTATCAGCTTTGAGGGCAGAAAGATGAGGTGGTCTGTCCCATAAAGATTTATAGAAACGCTATACAAGGCCTCAATGAGTCAAAAGTTCTCAATTGTTGTTGGTATGTGTTCCTTTGTTTTGAGTAATCCCTCAGAAGTTTACAGTCTATTTCATATTTTTAATTTGTACTTAGACTGGATATTCTGCTACAACCTGTACACTATGTGAGATCCTGTTGATATTTGAAATAGTAAAGCTTCCAGCATGCAGCATATACAAACCACAACATTAGGCCAAACTGACAGAAGTGTTCCACATTCCTTGGCTTACAGTCCACTGTATGTAGTACCTCTGTGTTCACATGGCCATTTTCCCTCTATGTGTTTCTGTGTCTCTTTTGCTATTTTATAAGAATACCAGTAAAACTTGGTTATTACTCACCCATTACATTATGACTTCTTATAAGCTTAACTAACAATATGTGTATTAGCCCCGTATGACTAGAGAAACAATGTTCTATACATAGAACATTGTTATATGTATAAGAAGGAACTTTATTTAAAAGAGAAATTGTATATTGAGAAAACATACAGATTAAGTCCATAAGTCAGATATCATCTGATGCCTGATGTCAGTTTATAAATTCCTCTTCAGACTCCGGCAACACATGCAATGATGCTGGATCCAAGAAGATCACGTCAGTGGGTGGAAAGTCCTGTGGAGATAGCAGCATCTCAGCGCTGGCATGGGTCTCCACATGACTCCTCCACCTGCAGGACTCTAGCTCCATTAGCACACATGGACTTGGCTGCATATGTCTTGTCAGCAAGAAGGCAAAGCAGAGTCTATTCCAAATCCAGGGAGGAAGAAGGGAGTTCCCAGAACTCTCAGGAGAGGCCTCATTGGCTATGACCTGATTAACAGGCTAGACACCACCCCTTCACTGAAGTTGACATGTGATTATGTAACTGCCACAATTTTCAAAAACTGGATCTTAAGATGCATCATTTTCACTGGTTTAAAATTCAACTTATTGGGGAGGATATGATTCAGACCATAACATTAATCAATTCAAGATTTGTCTACCTCCCAGAACTTTTTCAGAAATATTCAATACAAGTGAATATCTTACAAAATGACTGCCTATTCTACCTTACTGAGATGCTTCCCCTAGGTAGTTTGAATTTTCCTGAAAATTTTCAGAAGACCAATAAATCTAACCATTAGACTACTAATTTTTTAGTTCCTGACTATCTTTGATTCTCAGACCTTTACAAGAAAATCATGCACGCACAAAGAAAATTCAGAATATTTAGAAATTTGTTTTAAAGTTTTAGAAGTTGAATAATAAATGCCACTTTTAAAAATGTAGTTTTAAAATAAAACTAAATCATTCAATTTTTATATATGGCTACTATTCAGTTCTTTAAATATTTAAAGAAACAGTTTTTATAATAACTAAAATAAAGTTTCCTTCTAAGTCAATTTTTAAATTAAGCAAAATATTAACCTCTCACTCTTTTAAGCAAATAATTTTGAATAGTTGACATATGAACAAATTATAATATAATATGGCTAATCATACAATTAATTTACTCTTAATTTATTTAATTAAAAATTTCCATACTTCAATATTTATAAGCAATAAATGTATTATCTCAAAGAATAATAATTTTGGAAGAATGAAGAAAGACATCCTAATGATGTTTCAAGGAATGGTTTTTACAATGGCCTGCGAACCACAATGTCAGTAGTTCGAAATCAACAGTCACTCCATTGGAGAAAAATGAAGCTTTCTATTCTTATAGAATAGGAATAGGTTTCAATTCTCTGAAAACCACAGGAACAATTCTACTTTGTCCCAAAGTGTTTCTGTTAACTGTTACTGACTTAATGGTAATGAATTTGGATAAAGTTATCAGATAAGGTTCCATTCCTCTTCTTATGGTATATAAATATATCTGGATAGCATCCATAAAGTAATATACAGATTTTAAGATTATAAATTGTTAAAGTCACAAAATTTGAACATGCCTATACAGCAGGTTAACAGAGAGGAGTTTATCAACCCCCAGAAGCTGATATGCTGGTGGTCATCGTGCTTGCTAAAAAGGAAGCCATAAAAAAGAGAAAAACCATAATGAAAACGGATTGACACTGTGGATGCAGCAATTGGGTCAAATATAACAATTTTGAAGATGGAGCTGGGGAGGGCACTGTTTTGTTCTGTTGTGCCATGAAAAACAATGAGTCAGGACAGACTTGACAGCACTTACAACAACAAAAATCTTGTGTCATCAGCAAGATAGAAAACTCCCTCTAAAGTGGGATTGCAATAAAAAATTTAGAGGATAGGATCCACACTATATCACAAAATGTAATACTGTTGTTAGAAAGGCCATATTTAAATAGCCCTATCACAGAGATATCAACAAAAAGTTATAATTATTGAATCATTCCTTATGGAAATAAACTACATAACACTTACAAACTACAATGTAATATTCTTTGTCCCATGTTTTGACATATATTTATTTGTGCTATAAATATCATGTGTTAAACGGGATTCTCTAGAGAAACAAAATCAGGATACTAATAATTTTATATATCTTTATAGAGATAGAAAGTTACCCAACATAAGAAATTAATTGATTAATTAATTAATTACTCTATAAAGCAGTATGAATGGTTCAGTGCAACTCACTTGTGTGAGACAGCTAGTACACTGGCAGTCCTTCAAGTCTTGAGGGTCACTGGGTAGTTCTCTGTAGAGCAATTCAGGCTGTCCAGCCACAGACAGCAAACAGTAAGGCAGGTTACCAACAATCAGTCAGATAACAAGGACCGTCAGCCCCCAGCTCAAGAGATGTATATTCCACTGGCATGGCAAAGCAGGACATGAAGGAACCTCAACTTACAGTGACAGTCCACGGATTAGGTGTCCCACAGGTAGTGTAGCTAGCAAATTGAGGCACAGGACAAGCAAGGCAGCTGACTCCACACTGGTCTGAGGATCCAAGAGCAAGAGCGAGAAAAAGCAAGGCTCACCAAGCCACTTATATCTCCACCCTTCAATTAATCTCACATGTGTTCATTGGCCATGTTGTCTCAACAAACCTACCTACCTTCAGTGGCCAAGTTAGCACATGGTCTTTCACATGATTAGGCACAAAGATATAGGCAAAGTACTTACTAATATTAATGACAAATTAATTATTAATATTAAAATTAATATTAATACCCAGTTGCATATACTGTTGGAAATTGCACAATTCTTTTTAGCACACTAGATTTGTTTTACTAACTGAAAATCATCCAAAGAGACTGATATAATATGTTGAAAACACATACATAATACAAAGGCTACTGTAGATAAAGTCAGTATAGTAATGCAAGTTATATATATTTCTTTTGTCCTGACCTATGATTTTTTTTATTTCAATAGATTTTAATCATAGAAAATCTATTATTTCCACAAGATAAAACTTGAAAATTGCAGTCAATTGAAATAATGTTAAAACACTTGAAGCATACAGAAATTCTAAACACTTCATAAAAATATATGTAAGCATTTATTTAGGATGGTAAAGTGAGGCAGATGAAAATCTCAGTACTAAATTTTCCCAGGTTCCTGTGTTAGTTTGACTTGACTAGAGAAAAAAATTCATAGACACTCATCTGTGTATAAGAAAAAGTTTTACATAAAACAACAATTGTATATTGAGAAAACATCCCAGCCTAGTTCAGATCAACTCCATAAGTCAGATATTAATGCATATGTCCAATACCAATTTAAAAATTCCTTTTCAGACTCATGTAAAAAATGCAACGATGCAGAATGCAGGGAGATCATAGACCAGTGGGTGGAGACTGCTGTCAGCACTGAGGTGCTTCCACTGCACTGGATCCACAACTTTCTTTCAGCTGCCTTGTCAACAGGAATGTCTCACAGGGAGAGTCTCTTTTGTGTCCTGCCTCCAGTGAGCTCTTTATCTCCATGGTGCCTCCAAATAAGTTCATTAAGCTGCGACCAGATTGACAGGCTAAACTCCACCCCTTCATTCTTAATAGTCTCACATTGAAACCAGATTATGTAACTACCACAGAACACACCTTGCCAACTTGACACTTTCACACAACACTTTAGCCATATATAATTTTCAAACAAACAATTATAAAATTATATCTGTACTGAACAGGATAAATCCAAAGTGCACCCAATTCAAAAATGTGTGATGCTCATTTAAACATAACATTTTCTAAGTGAAGAAAGCAAAAAATATCCTATATTTATGTGAACACCTACACCATAATATTATAAACATGTTCCCCCACCTATGAAAAGTGTAAGCCAATCACTTGATGCCTTTATCCCCCCATTTTGTGTATCCAATTTCTACACTGTCCACTTCCATCAAGTCATTGCTCTGAGGAGACAATCATATTCTTTGATGTGAGGAAATATCAATCACAGGGGAATCTTGTGAAATTCACATTCATAAGCATAGTCAAATCAGGACAGGCCATCTGTAAAATCAGCAGCATATGCACCAGGTTCATTGGCTTGAAAATCTTCTCTTCATCTGATCAGGTACTGGTCAACTCAATATGGAACCACTCACTTAAGCTCACCGGGGCGCTCATTGGTCAGCTTGCCTACAAATTCTCAACAACCCCAGCCCTCTTGGGCTCAGTCATACCAGAGGCTCAATTTCCACACAACTCGATAGACTTCAGATCAGTCAACCTGCTCTGGTTTTCTCCTCTAATTCCTATATAGCAGGTCCAGAGGTGCCAATGGCCAGATGCAACTGTCTCTTTATTGCTGGATTTCTCCCACTTTCACTTGCTAGTGGTCATCTAGGAAGCATTTCACCCTGTCCACAGGCTCCCTTTAATATCCAATCTTTGAGAGGGGTTTCTTCATGGCTCCAGATTTTTTTTCCATTCTGATAAAAACCACGACTTCAAAATTCAAAAATCCAGAATTCTTTTTTTTCCTTCAATTTGTCAACAGTCCTCTTGGGAAGTTTCTTCACCTATAAATGTTCTGAGTACTCAGTTCACTGAATGGAACTTATTTTTCCACAGCACGCTTTACAGGCGTGTCCTAAATCTTTTTAACAATCCAGTGTAATGATGAAGAAATGTGGACTTATAAGCTCTCTATTTTCATACTTTCCAATAATCATTGCTATCAATCTTCATAACAGTAAGCAGAAGTGTAAAGAAAGTAGAATCAGATCCTAAATTCAATTCTTAAAACAGTTAAGTTCAATTCTTATCTAATTTATCTTAATCTTCACCTAAACTATTCAATTGATACAAAGCAAGGCCTTTGACCACATTGTCTCAAGCCAGAGCCTGGGGTTCTGTCAACCATTTTGACCTTCTGTCAGCCATTTTCCCAAGCAACACGATTTTTGAGAAATTCAACTAGAGATCTTGACCCCTGAACTCAAAATATACATGAATTGTATTCATTTTTGCCATTTTAAAGAGAATTAACCAAAGACAAAAACCAAACAAAATAATAAAAACTTTAATATCCCATATTCTTTCCAGAAAACACCACAGTAAACAGCATGGGTACATCTGACCTCTGACTAGCCAAAGAAGAAAAACTACCATGAGAGAATAGTCAAGCAAGCATCCAATCTCCATCTTTATGATTTGTTTCTCTAGGACTTCACTCCCAAGGTACCATAATGTGATAGTTGGGGTAGATGAGACAAACAAATCCATGGAGACCTTCTCTGCTTTGCATTCCTGCTGACAAGTCACTTGGAGCTACTCCGATGCAGCCAGCATCCTGGAACTAGAGGAACCACTTGGAGACCCACACCCGTGCTAACATGCTCCCACCACCACTGGATTCACAAGACTTTCCACCCACTCGCCTGTGATCTTCCTGCATCCGGCATCATGGCATGCCTGCAGGGGTCTAAAGAGGAATTTAAGAATTCATATTGACATATGGGGTAATATCAAATTTATGGATGTGATCTGGACTAGACTGGGATCTTTTTTTAATATACAATTACTCGTTTATATAAAGATCTTTCTTATACACATATGAGTGTCTATCAATTTGTTTCTCTAGCCGACCCAGACTGACACACAAGGGAATAAGTTTGGTTATTTGATATTTTGATTTTTAATGTTCATACTTTTTATGTGACACAAAATGCACATATCAAGTAAATTTTGAAAATGCTTTCTCCTTCCTTAAGACAGAAAAGTTTACCCAATAATTATTGCATAAAGACATAGATCACATTTAAGTGTTTTATTGCCTTTTACTTATGTCAGGGGAAAAAATTAAAGGCTTTGAAATCATCAAGAATTAATTATGAATTACAAACACATGTACTTATATTACAGACAGCTCCCAAGTTATGAAAAGAATCGATTTCTGTCTTTATTTCTAATTTGTAGGCATGTGAGAACATGTCACTCCACTCTCACTGCTATTGAATCCATTCTGATACTAATGTCCTTCTATGACTGACCATAAAATATTAAAGGGACACATAAATAATCTAAAACATCTTAAGCATAATAATAATAAAACTGCAATAATAAAAATAACTTTATACTTATTGTATTAAAACAAGAATACATATGTATGTGTCTGTGTATCTAGGCATATGTTACTGTAAATATTAAGAAGACATTTTTGAAAGTCAAAATAGAAAAATAGATCATAAAGGTTAATATCTATATTCCTTACCTATAAGATTTTGCATACCCAAATAAGCATTCATGAAGGAAAATTATGATGGATTTCATTACTAATTGATTATACAGCATAATATGGTAGAGAAAAATCTACTGTTGAAGATGGTTTGGAACTGAATAGTTGTGGTACAATTTTGCCATTAGAGAGTGGAGTTTTGACACTATCAAATATTTCTTAAAGTAGATATTAAAGGAGCTTTACAAAGAGCTTTTCTTTTATATTTAAAACCTCATTCTTCATTTGAATTTCCTCCCCAAACCATTCTATTAGGAGCTAATCAAGACATCATACCATTCTATATTTCAATCATATTAAGCAGTGCTTCACGAACATTGCCACAATCAGTTCCCAAACATTTTCTTCCTTTTAAATTTCCTGATATCAGCTTCCCCTTACCATCCCTCATTTTCCCCTGCAAAATCCCCAGGTACCTTTATTTTATTTGTTTTCACTATAGATTCACCTATTCTGGATTTCCTAAAAAGGACAGAAAAATACAAAACAGAGGATCAAAATAGCAGGCAACAGAGACAAATCCTGATAAGAAAAATAAGACAAAACACAGAAAATATTAAAAAACAGATCAAGTACTAAATGTATCAGAAGGGAGATCACATGACAAGATTTTAGCTGTTAAGTCAGATTTATCATTTGAATCCACTATAGTCATCTCTCCAATACACTCTGTCTGATTACCAGGCTATTCTTATCCCTCAATTATGGTAAGAGGGAAATCACCAGAGTCCAATGCCCTGGATAGAAAGAAGCCTGTAGCATCTAAGTATATGATAAACGTTGATGAGCCCTTCAGTATTAAAATCTTAGTCCTCTAACTTTGACATGCCCGCTTCAATGAGATGGAGGTTTCACCACATCCTTTATCATTTTAATGTTTTTAGGTTCCTGCCTCCCTCAAATGCCACTGTGTGTTGCACCAATTGCATGAGATCGTAAGTTTTTCAGCTTGGGAGTTAGGTAACTGTGGAATACTTTCATTGGTTTCTAATTGCAATTGATTACCAATATCAACCACAACTTGTCTCAGAACACTTTCCAAACTTCACTGAGAATCCTTTATTAAAACCATGGTCTAAAAGAGTAATTTCTTAACTATTGAATAGATTTGGGTCCTTAGTCTCTAGGTGAGATAGGGGAGTATTTGAAAACTTTGACCAAAAGATCAATGTGTGATCAATGCTAACCCCCCTGAAAAAGCAAGTGTAATTTGGGGGCATAATTTGTTCTACACTCTTTCATATCTGACTACTTCTTTTCATTCAAGGATGATATACATAAATACTACAATACCTCAAGAACTTTCTTAAATTCATCATATCATCTTAATGTGGCAATAATTTCTGAGGCAGTTACATAATCTACTGTCAATTTGAGGAAGAGATGGGGTGTAGCCTGTCAATCAGGAGGCAGGTTGATAACTCATTTGAAAATACAACAGAGATAAATAACTCACTGGAGGCCAGACACACTCCCTCTCTGCTTCCTCTTCCTATTCACAGGACACATGGAACTACACGGATGGAACCAGAGCACTGGTGCTGGAGGAGCCATGTGGAGACCCATGCCAATACTAACATATTTCCACCATCGTTGGATTCACAAGACTATCCACCCACTGGCCTGTGATCTTCCCGCATATAGTGTCATTGTTTGTGTGGTTCCAGTCGGAAGAGGAATTTATATACTGGTATTGGATATATGTGCTAATAGTGGACTTATGGACTTGATTTGAACTGGGCTGGGATATCTTAATATACAATTGCTCTTTTATACAAAGTTCTTTCTTATATACATGAGTGCCTATGAATTTGTTTCACTAGTCTATCCAGACTAACACAATTTTCTTTAGAAATTTTTTAGACTACCGGTCTAGTCCCCAGGAGTTGGAGATTAAATATAAGCATCTTCTATGATGCTTTTCATCTCCTTTTTCTCTTCACTCCTCCCTTGAGAATGTTTCCTCACATCCTGGATTCTGTAATTCAATGCAAAGTCTCACAGAAACCATGAAACTTTGAGGAAATGTCTCATGTGGCAGTATTCAGGACAAAATCTGAAGGTCAAGTGAGGCAAGCCAAACATGGGGGCCAGGGCCAGATATGAGCCAAATTCAAGGTCCAGATCCAGAATGCCACAATATACACACAGTGGGCCTCATTTAGTCTAACAAAGTTCAGTCAAGAAAATAGAGTTCCGGCTTTCCCAGTGGAATGATGAGTATGCCAGATTGTATGGCAGCGGATTCTTGGACATCTAAGAAAAGCAAAAAAGTGTGACCTGCTCAGGCCAGGTTCTAAGGTAGAGTCTTAAAGATGTCATCCAGAGACAGAATAGTGTGGCTCATTTCATATGCTCAATTAAGGTCAAATCTTAATTCAAGTTTCTTAATAGAGAATGCCTTCTGAAATGGAAGTCTAACCACTCTATAGTCTAAGTCCAGAACTATAATATATCACATAAGGAATATGGCTGATTGTGTCATAGTAATAGACTATAACTTACTTGGATATCCCTTATTTTCTCTAAGAAAGTCTGCCAAAAATAATAACTGCCATTGGCTGGGCTGGCTGAAAGATCAAAGGTTCAACTCCACTAGCCTCAAGTAGGAGAAAGTTGAGGCTGTCTGCTCCCATAGAGATCGAGAGTCTTGGAAAGTCTGCATAGGAGCACTAAAAGTGGGAACTTGGCTATACTCCAGTGTTCTGGCTCTCAGCTATTGGTGGAAGTAGGGTTGTGATGTTGGGGATAAAAATAGGACCTTCGCATGAGTGTGAAGGTCATCTAAGTGGTTCAACATCTGGATGCATTTTTTTAAGAAAAAGGAGAAACTTGAAAAATTATTCCTAGGAAAATATTGATGTTCAACATGAAGGGTAAAATTATTCAAGACTCAGTCTTCAAATATGACAATGTAACCCAAACCTATATATGCACTTGCTACTGACTACAAGGTCAACAGAAATCCCCAGCTACTCCAAGGCAGAAAAAGCAAGATTCTCTACTTCGATAAAGAGCTGCAGTCTCAGAAACCTATAAGGGCAGTTTTATCCTCTCCGAATTGCTTGTGGTGAGTCAGCACTGACACAATGGTGTGATACTTTTGTTTTATGCCATAATATTATGGGGAGGTGCTACTGGATATAGGAATTGATCGATACACAGATAAAGATTGAGCTTTAAATCCCTGAATTATCCACAAACAGTATATCCTATCTAGGTGGCATACTGTGCTACACTTTGGGCTGCTAACTGCAAGGTCAGTTGTTCAAACTTCCCAGGCACTAAGTGGGAGAAAGACGAACCTCTTTGCTTTCATAAAGTTCCATGTGCAGACTCAGAAAAGCCAAGGGGGAGTTCTACTCTGCTCTATAGGGACATTATAAATAGGAATAAATCTGAAGACAGTATGTTTTGATT
Source organism: Nesogale talazaci (assembly GCA_004026705.1). Lineage (NCBI taxonomy): Eukaryota > Metazoa > Chordata > Mammalia > Afrosoricida > Tenrecidae > Nesogale > Nesogale talazaci. The sequence continues at coordinate 81,262 of PVJH01006384.1, read as the reverse complement.
TTTTATTTTGGAGAATATCTGGTGGCACTGAGTGTTAGGGCTGAAAACCATAATAAGGTCAGCAGTTCAAGTCCACGAGGTGCTCAGTGAGAGAAAGATGAGCTGGTTTGCTCCTGAACCTCTACCTAGGATGGCTATGAGTCAGAGTGACTGATATGAGTATCAGTCAGTGATTTACAGCTTGATACGTTTCTCTCTTTTTTCAAACTTTAGGCTTTCAGTAGGTTTTTTATTTAAAAATAAATAAATCTCATTGCCTCTAAGTATTTGATCTGACCAATAATATTTTCTTGATAGATTTCCCCCCTCTACATTTCTAGAAAACCATTCATAACATTCATATCACCACTGACTTCTGCATCTTGAGTAAAATTTGAACTCTCACTGAAACTATTCAACCAACCTCTGCTCACAATGAAATTAGTCATCACCACTACTTTTACTGGTGGAACATTTAGCTTTTGAATTATTGAAAATGTGTTTAAGGCCTTCCTTGCATTAAAGGATAAAAGGCATATTAAACTGATTTTCATAATCCAACCAAATTATGAAGAGCCTTTTCCTGACTTGCTATGGAATAATGTGTGGCTTTCATTAGGGCAGAGTCTTTTACATGTTCCGCTATTTCACTGAGTTTTCAAACTGTTTCGATCGCCGGCCAATTGGAGTCTCACACCCTTCCAATGAATGTTGACATTTCACCATTTTTCTGATCTCTTTTTTGATTCCACAAATTTTTTAATAGTGATCATTGTTCTTTTATGTGTCATCAGTGTTCGATTGAATTTATACTTTGGAAAAGTATTTACAACAGCAAATAAGATAAAAAAAGATGCAAACCAAATGCAAAGTCATACACCTCAAATAGCCTTTCTATGTCATCCAATTTTAAAAGATATATGGTGTTCTTCAGAATTATTGAAAACTCACAGAGTTTTCATAGACATTACAAAGTTATGCCTGCATTTTTTTTCCGCATCACTACCCTGGTGGGAATAGGAAACCCAGCCTTGCTCCTGGAGAGCTGCTGCTGGATTTGAACTGCCAACCCTGTGGGCCACAGTCCCACACACAACTGCTGTGCCACCGGGTCTCAGCTATGCCAGCATATTTAATGAACTACTGTACGGAACTAAACCTTTTACTATAATGGGTTTTACAGCAGTTAGCTCTCTTCAACAGATGTCCTTGACTGGGGCACTGAGAACACGCACAATATTTAGCAAATTCCATATTTTCAGATCAGATTTTTTTATCAAGAAAAAATACACCACACCTTATGTGTGATGCAGGAATGTCTGATGTCTATCCATGTGAAAAATGGACATAATGACCAGCAGGACTCAAGGGATAGCATTTCTCTCTTCTCATCCCCTTCCTTTTCCTTCTCTTGGTTCTTCTGAGGTTTTCTGAGTGCAGTAAAATGTGTGGTAATTAGCAAAAGGACATCAGGTAGATGCAGTATAAAAGGTGGCTTACTATGATAGAAAATTGATGCAGTGACATTTAGTGACTACATGACAGGGTGATGTATTTTATTAGGCACAATTAAAGCAAGGACAATGGGATATAAAGTTGAAGGGGAACCTGTGGGACAGATTGAAACAATAAAGCACTAAGGTATGCAACTTAAGAAAAAGAGAAATGTTTTATCATTTTCCCATTTCTAGAGCAAAAGTCATTAATAAATCAGGAAACAACACTTGTTCTATGGTATTTCTTCCATTGACCAAGCATTTGTGAATGGAAACAAGCCCCTGGCCAAAATACCAGAAGTTCAATGCTGAGCGCTTAAGAAATTGCTACCCTTATGCACCTTATATTTTATGTGCTGTGCTTTTATCTCGAAAAGTCTAGATTTTGATTTTTTTTAGGCTTTGCTGGGTAGGTCTCTGGTTTTGCCATATAGTGAGTGCAGATTCCACTGCCACAACTATCAAGTCAAAGCTACCTCATAGCAATAATGCAGGTCAGAGTAGAACCACTCCATATGCTTTCCAAGGCTGTAGAATCTCATGCAAGGAGATTCTCCCTGGAGAAGCTGAGAACAGCTGGTGGTCCAAACCTTCAACCTAAGGAAACGCTGCCAATGTAGTGAGCTACACCCTCAGCTGCTAAGCACAGGACCATCCGTTTGAACCCAGCGCAGCTCAGGGGGAGAAAGATCAGACTGTTTACCTGCATAAAGATTTGGAGTCTTCGAAATTCAAAGAGGGCGGCTTTCTCATCTTATAGGGTTTACTGTGAGTCAGAACTGACACTATGCAAGTGAGTTTGTGTACAGAGCAAGACCATGGAGGTTTATATAAATTCTGTACATTTAAGCAAAACATGGAAACATGATGTTTCCAAACTGAGGGGGTGACAGGAATGCCCTCCAGATGGTCCCGGAACCTTAGGTCACCACAGTCAAGCAACAGCGGGTGAAAGTGATGCAAGTGAGATACAATTGTGTAAACACAGATGACCAAACCAATTAGTGCTCAAGACAAAGCCATGGGCTGGTGAGGACTTGTGGCTGCACCATACGGTTGTGAAGTTCTAGCCACGTGGGGGCGGCTTTAAGTGTGGGTACGCAGGGTGTTGAGAGAAGGCTTTCTTTGGAGCCTCTGCCTACCTCGTGATTGCTGTGGAGCCAAAGAGACTTTGAGATGGAAAGAGGAGCTGCCAATGGCCGCTCATCCAAGACTGTGCACTTTGTACTGACTCGTGCCTCCAAATCCTTTTCCCGGGACCAACTACGCTAGGCCCTTCGCTGCCTCCTCTGGCGTGAATCTACTTACCTGTCAGCACAGCTTGTACCAAGTCTTTGAACTTGGGTCAAACCGCTCTGCTTATCTTCTTATTTACCTTTGCCTGTCCAGTGAGCTCATGTTTACTTCGTGACAGTGTGCCTTCTAGCCAATATTCCAAGGAAAAACTTTTGGTTTATTTAGACAAATACACATTGCAATGGACCGAATGCTAATCTAATAAACCTTACATTGTGGATAGGCACAATGGGTGGCTTGCAGCACTGTCTTGTCTCATGACTCCTTTTGGATGCTCTTGACCATTTGAGGTTTGGGTTTAGCACAAGGCTTAACCAACCAGGTCCCTAAATAACTGACCCAAACCCTTAACTCGCCACCACTGAGTCAGTCCTGACCATAGCAGCCCCATAGGACACAGCAGAGCCCTGATGGCACTGTGATTACTTGCTGGTTGTAACTATGAGGTCAGCAGGGAGTAAACAGCAAGCCAACATGCAAGAGAAAGACGGCTTCCTACGGCTAACTAGTTGCTTTCAGTCTCAGAACCTGCAAGGGGCAATTCTGCTCTGTGTAATAGGGTCCTCATGAGCCATCATCCACTGAGGGCAGCGAGGAAGCCAGTGACAGGGCAGAGCAGAAGTGCCCCTCCCGGTTTCTGAGCTTATACGTCTGTATGGAAGGCCAAAGCCTCATCTTTTTCCTGTGAGCTCAACCTGCAGACATCAAGGTTAACAGCTCAACAGAGAACCCACGGTGTCACCAGAATAATCACTATATCGCTTTCCAATACAGCATTATTGAAAAATAACGGATCTATGTTTCAGACTTTCGAGTCAAATTGGGAAAGTATTATATTATAAAATATGCTTATAAAGTATCAGTAAGTTTTTTATTATGTTCCTGAGAGTTAAATTTACATCCTGACCTTTCTTATCAATTCAGCATATATTCTGGAATGATTTGAGGTCACTTTTTAATTTACTGAAATATACTTCATCCTCTTTCATCATCATATAACTATCCTTCCATGTTGTTTATCCAGTTTACATTACAGCCCTTTTATAAACTTGCTTCTTTACAGTTCTCCACATATTAAGTATTTATAAATCCATAAACTCTACTCTATAATACTCGTCCACGGCATGCAAAGATTTTGTGGGGTTTTTTTGGATGCAATACACTCATTTTTTTTATCATATTGAAATAAACTTTGGGATGCTTTTGAACTTCATCTTTCTATTACATTTCAAATTTCCTCAGCAATTAAGCCTCTGTCATCTTACATTGAAGACCAAAGTACAAAAACAAAATCATAGTAAGTTATATAAGATGTTACATTTTAACCAATGCTTTCTTTTCTTTATTAAAGTTATTGGAATAAAATTCATGTCATAAAAGTCGATAATTCAATTATATTAAGAGCTGTGCAATCATCACCATAATTAGTTTTAAAACATACCATTTTTTCTTGTGTTCTTTGTTATTAAATCCCCATCCCCCCCAGCTCCTCTGCCATACCTTCATGTAACTATTGACATAGCTACTATTTCTATAGATTTACCTATGCTGTGTTAGCCAGGGTTCCCTAGAGAAACAAAGCCAGACTGAAGATCCTTCAACTCCTGAGGGCTGCTGGTCCAAGTGCAAGGCAGCAGACAGTAGGGTGGGACAGCAACAGTAGCATGTGAACTTGGAGAAGCAGACCCAGATGGAGTGTCAGGCTCTCGGATATATACACACTGCAATGCAATCCCCCAGCAGTGTGGTGAGGCAGTACACAAAAGGTTCTCTAGTTCTAGCACTGCAGCAAAAGGCAAAAAGATCCACTGGTTGTTTGGCCCAATGGTAGTGCAGCACATGGTTGAAGCAAAGACCTAGTTCATGTAGCAGTACACAAGTCCATCCAATAGAGAGAATGAAAGAAGACCATTCTTGGAAAGCATGTATCTCAGTTACACTCCAATCTAGCTGTGACGTGATTAAATTCTGCCCAGATGTTCCTATAGTTAGACCTGTTGGCACAATGAACCTAATGATCACACATAACAAAACAACAACAACAACAACAACAACAACACAAACCCGGACAGCAATAACCGAATGAAACAGAGACTATCTTCAATTGCAAAGAGAGCAGAAAATAATAAAAAAATAGGATGAATTTAAAATGGGTCCAAAGGAAGATCAAATGATTAGGTGCTGCATTTAATTTGTAATTCCACTAATCCATTTTCAATGCACTCTGCATCACATTACTGGTTTATGGTCAGAGGGGATGCATCAGAGATTTAATCCATATGTGCTTATTTTCCTTTTCCTTTTTGAATAAAAACCAAGATAACTTTAAAATAGGTCAAAGGGAGATCAAATGATACAATATCACATCTTAACCTAGCTCTAGCTGCCTTAATCACATTTACAATTACTCTTTGTCTAACTAAAATGCTATCCATAGCGCCATGGCCAGAGGGCATTATCAGAAGATTAATCCATGTGTATAGATCCTGCAAATGGATTTTTGGCTTCCTCTGTCATCCAAAGCCTTCTGCAAACCAGGTGTTAACAGTATAAAACCTGACACTATTTCTTTTTTCCGATTTGGATTATACTGTTACAAACCTCAAATCATAAAGGTTAGTGCTTCTTCCACGTGGACTCAGTTGATATCACTTAGATGATATCACTTAAAGGCTGTTAAGACCAGCTATTAAGATTACAGACATCCTTCTCCTAATACCTGAGCACCATCTAGCTTCTGCTCTACACTGTGCTACAGCATCTACATCTTCCATGATCTCTTCATGGGGACAAGCATCAGCAGTACTATAAGAGCTCACTGTTTTAGATGCTCACTGCCATTGGTTCAACACGGATTCACAGCATCATCCTGTGGGTTTCTTAGACAGTAATGATTTAGGGAAGCATTTTTTCTTAGATCAGAGCTACCCTTCAGTGCAAGTCCAAACTTTCGTCATAAAAAGTGTGGTTCGCTTCAGAGACATCATTTTCATTTTATGTTAGAGAACATTATCAGTTGTCTCCCTGAAGCATAAAGTAATGATAATGATAGAGTAATTTATGTAGCCAATAGTATAGAATTTAAGACACTGTGGAGAAAAGGAAATATAGTGAAGTGTAAGATGGTTGCAAAAGTCATTAAATGAATTTTTGACCACTATTTACATAAATGATGGAAGTTGGTGATAGGGCAAAATGTTTAATAGTCTTTATTCACAGCACCAGAACCAGAACTACCTGTGTTAGACAGGGTTCTCTAGAGAAAAAAAAAAACAGGACATGAATAACTTTGTATATATTTATATAGATAGAAAGATATCTAACATAAGAAAATAAACAATCTATAAAATGTATGAATGAATCAGTGCAACTCACTTTTGTAAGACAGCTAATACATTAGCAATCCTTTGAGTCTTCAGAGCCACTGGGTAGCCCTCTGTAGAGCTTTTCAGTCTGTCTTGCCACAGGCAGCAAACAGCAAGGCTGGTCACCAATAGTCATCCAAATGACAGAGTCGAATAGTCCCCAGCTCAAGAGATGTATATTCCAGTAACATGACAAAACAGGGCTTGATGGAACCTCAACTTACAGCAACATGAATTAGGTGTTCCATGGGTATTCTAGCTTGCAAATCAAGAGCACAGGACAATCAAGGTACCCAAATATCTACTGGTCTGAGGATCTAAGGGCAATGAAGAGAAAGGCGATGAGCACCTAGCCATTTATATCTCTTCCCTTCAATTAATCTCACGTGTTCATTGTCCATAGTGTCACAACAAACCTACCCATCTTCAGTGATCAAGTTGGCACAACAAGCCTATCTATCACAATCCACCTCTTGCCAACTTGGAACCTGTACACAATTCTTTAGCCATATATAATTTCCAGACATCAATTAAATCAAACTTATACTTAGCATCATACTATCATGCAAAGAAAAAAAAAGGGGAACACACTAAGTCCAATTGTATATCATACGTGAACAAAGAAAAGATATTCAGTAAGTACATATAAATAAAATATGCCAACAATCACAAACCTTTCTTCTGCAATTGATCACATGACTGCAGTTGGTAGGTAAAACGCCCTTCTTCTACTATCCATTCTGTTTTACCTTTGTCCTCAGTAATCAACTCAGCTGGTTGTGGTTTTTGGCCTGGTGGGGTGACCCAGACCTTCATTCCTGAGGGGTCTGGGTCTTTAGGCATCCTGTCATGATTGGTTTGCTGCAATTTACCATTTACTTTAATTGCAGGGCATGGTAGCGCTAAGAGTCATCCTATGGGATCTCTTATTTACCTCCACTAGATCTCTTCAATCCCTCAAGGAATGTGGTACTGCTTTTGGCTTACTATTTTCCTAGGCAATGGCACTTCTAATGATGTCCACTTGGCGTTTCCCACCATGATAAGCCTTATTCCACATTTCAGGGATCCAATATGGGGCTCTACAGTTATTAAGTAGGTCTATTCCAATGATGCATTCTGGAACTGGGGAAACAATTACAGGATGTGTGCAGAGGCCCACTGGACCCACAGTCAGGCATACCTGAGATAAAACTCCATTGACAACTTGACCTCCATAAGGTCCCACTGTGAGTGACGGGCCTTCAAAACAATTTGGGTCTCCTGGAATTAGTGTCAGTTCATAGTCCAGTAATCTCTGAAAAGTTTCACTATTTCCTTTCCCCCAGTGAATAGTCATTCTTGTGAAAGGTCGTAGGTCCCTTTGGGGAAGGCTGGAAAAAGACTAACAGGATAAACCTTCGGTGATGTAGCAGGGTCCTCCTTCCAAGGGACCTGGCCTTGCCCTCATTCAAGGGGTTGTGGGTCTGTAAACTGGCTCAGGTCTGGGAATTGATTGAGTGATCATGACTGTCGATTCTGCTCTTCACCTGATCTAACATTCTTTTGCCTATGTAGATCTTGTAAATATTTAAAAGGTTTCCCATATATTTCACTCCCAGGGACACTGAGACTAAGCAGCCAATGTCGTACAAGACAGGATGCTTTGATTACTATGGAAGTCTTGCTGTCTATCATAACTGTGTCCACCCTATCTCTGTTGACTCAGTGCTGACACCTTCCCTCTGTCACCATTGAACTCATTCACAGCCATCGTGGGCAAATATGGGAGTTTGCTTAGGGCAGTTCGCACTGATAATCGTGGTGCATATATAGAATAGCAATTATAGGCATCTTCAGAGAGTCTGGGACTCACTTCCCAAACTTGCAGCTTATGGTTGGGCACCCCCTTTTGGGGTCTATGGGAGTATCCTGATGATCCATTCCAACATACCAATTTCCCTCAGCTTTTGGATGCCTTCATCTACAGTGTACCAAGATAGGTCAGCCATCTCATGTTGGTCTAATCTAGGCCATCTGGCGGCCCATACCTCATTGAACCAACCAAATAAGGACTTAGAGCCTATCTTAGCCTCTCTGGCTGAAACCTTGGAAGAAGAATCTGTGCATGCAGAAACTCAGACTGGCCTAATAATGCATTTCTTGCACCAGTATCCCACCCCCTTAGTAACCATTCCCAGGGATATTTCTCAGCCTTCTGTTTGTATGTATGCAAAAGCTTGAGCAGCTCTTTATGAGTATAGTGCACTTGATCTTGGGTAATCATCTCAACCTCACTGTAGGAGTGTTCTGAGCCTTAATTTTAGTAACAGGTCTAGAGAAAATAATGGGTGCTGAGAGTGTTTCCTGGGTGTTCTCAGCACTATCTTGGAAGTGGCCTCCCTCAGGGAATGCTACAGATGCAGCCCCACCTGGCATTTCACCTTGAACACTTTGGTTAATCTGCTCAAGTGTGGTTTGTTTTGCTGATAGTGGATTGATACCTTCCCCTGGGATGGGTGCATCTATTAACTGAGCTGGCTCAATTGTTTCTAGGGGCTCAATAGCCTCCTCTTCTGGATCATCAGCCCGTATGTTCCCATCCCATGTTTCAGAGTCTCCTTTTTTCCCCTGAGTCAATGCCCTTCCTTTGGTATCAGACTCTCCTCTAGATGTGCCATTCGGCTGTCATTGTAATTCAGCCACTCGCATAATGAGACTCTGGACCCGTTCTCAGAAATGTCTGCTCTATTTCTAGAGGTGAGAAGGCGCTCCTTTGTAGCACAGGCAGAAGCTTTTAAGTCTGTAAGTCTGCACCTGAGGCACACTTCTGAGGCTCTGAGACCATCCCTCTCCTTAATTACACTTTCCATTGTAAGGAGGATCTGTCAACCAGCTTCCCTATACTTGCCACCTTGACAAAACTGCTGGAAAATATCAGACATGCCATCACCCAGAGCCTCTCCTTTAACCAGCACCCCATCTACTGGTGGTGCTACTATTAGCTTTGTTATTTGATATTAACTTTGCTATTTCACACCATAGATTAGTAAATGTGGAAGAATTATCCATGCGTTTCAGTGTAGAAACAGTATTGTCAGTGCTGTTAAGACTTATCAGACTGAAGAGCCAATTTAAGAAATCCATATTTATGATTTTGTTTCTCTAGAAGCACTGCCAGTACCACTTGTGTAAGACAGGTTTCTCTAGAGAAACAAAACCAGGACACTAAAAATTTTTATGTATGTTTATATAGATAGAAAGATATCTAACATGAGAAATAAAGTTAATTAATCTATAAAGCAGTATGCATGACTTGGTGCAACTCACTTGTGTGAGACACTGGAAGTCCTTCAAATCATGAGGGTCGCTGAGTAGTCCTCTGTAAAGCAATTCAGGCTATCTGGCCACAGGTAGCAAACAGCAAGGCATGTTATCAAGAATCAGCCAGATGAAAAGATCTGATGGTTCCTAGTTCAAGAAATGTATATTGCCGTAGTGTGGTAAAGCAGGGCTTCATGGAATCTCAACTTACTGCAACATGAATTAGGTGTCCCACAGGTAGTTTAGCTTGCAAATCAAGATACAGGACAAGCCCACTGGTCTTAGAATCCAAGAGCAAGAGAGAGAAAGGTGAGGCTCAACAAGCCATTTATATCTCCGTCCTTCAATTAATCTCACATGTGTTCATTGATCATGTTGTCACAACAAACAGTATGAGATGAACACGTTATAATAACGCAAGGAGAACATCAAAACAGTTACTATATGGCAGTCTTGGGCACAGATTGAGCTATGGAATGTATGTATTAATTCTCAATTTATAATAACATTTAAAAAAAGAAAACTATAGGGTTTATTAAATATACTATCTGCTTTGCAGTTAGAGAGATAGCTCTTACTCCTAAGGTTAAGTAAATTCAATTCACTTTGTTCCATCATTGAATGACATCTTTATGCAGAGTTTAAATTAATATGTCAGACATTGAACGCTACCTGTGTTCAGAGAGTCAAAACAAAAAACACACAAATGCGTAGACACACACACACAAGCTTCAGAAATCTCATTGAAAAATGGAGTAAACAGAATGAGTTTTTGTCTAGAAGCTTTTGGAAATCATATATATAATTATCTATAATTTTCAAATATATAAATCTATATATTTGTAAATTATATAGAGATAATGATAAAGATAGATATAAAAGAGTCATAAGAGGGGAATAGGGAAAAAGCTACTGTATGCAGAAATTATTCCTGGATTGAGGCTCAGGAAGAACGGCAGGAGCCAGACCAAATCCAGGGCTACATATGGTTGCCAACTGAGGGAGCATGCGGGGGAGATGGTGCTGTGTAGTGGGGGAATGGGGCGTTAACCTGCACATTGTTTATATCTCCACAGAGAAAGAGGAACTAAACTTAAACTTGGTGTTCCAGGATGTGAATGCATCTTGACGGCATGGAGGGGGGAGCCAGTAGAGTGGTCTGAGGGCCCAACCTCAATCCCAACTACATGGACAGCCACAGTCTGACCCCCACCCCCTACTCCCACCCACCCCCCCCACAACAAAGGGGTTTTGCTTTGGAGGTCAGCACTATAACACTGAAGCAGCAGCAGGGGGAGAGGAGCGTGTCTGACCAGAACACATGAGAGCAAATACAGGGGGAGGAAGAGAGAGTGGAGTGCCTCCAGGCCCACGGAGCCTCACGAATGATCTCCTCACTCAGAACAGCCAATACACAGAGAGCACCATATGGCCAGCCTCACTATGTCTCACTATGAACACGTTGTCCCTTCCTACGGAGCAACACTGGAGTGTCAGGAATGCACCCGGTCTAACCCCACTATACAGAGCAAGGGCATGCAGCAGAGCAGCAGTAGGACAGAGCATGGAGTTCCTAAGGGAGTGCGGAGGATTTACTTTGGGGCCAGGATGTGGCACCACATTGGATTCAACTGGGGGACACTCCTGGAGGTCAACAAACATACCTTGAACTATTTACTGGCTTTTTTTTTATTATTATTGTTATTTACTTATTTGTATATTTTTCTGGACATTTTTTTGTTGTCATCATTTTGTCTTCTTTTACTGCTTCATCTTGGGATGTCTTGTTTTTCTGTACATATTATAATCTCTGCATGTCTATCTAGATAAGATAGGCTAGATGAATAGTCTGGAGCGGAAAGCAATGGGACTGATGGTTCTGGGAGAGGGGGCAGGAGAGATGGGAAGGGGGAGGGAGGTGGAAGGAAGTGGTGCTGTCCATCCCAGGGGTAAGGGAACAATGAGTGATCCAAAACCAGTGACAAGGTGTGTGTGAGAAGCCTGATAGGGATTGATCAATAATACCATAACAGAGAGAAATTACTGAAACCCCAATGAAGGATGAGCAATGATAGTGGGACAAGAGGAAAGTAAAAGGAACTAGAGAAAGGAACTGAGGGGCAAAGGGCATCTACAGAGGTCTACATACAGGCATTAACATAGATGGATATATTTATATATGATGATGGGGAAAAAGATCTATGTGCATGTACTTATAGTGTTAGCATTAAGGCAACCGATGGACATTGAATCTCCACTCAAGTACTTCCTCAGTACAAGCATAATTTGTTCTATTAAATTGGCATTCTTTGATGCTCACCTCCCTGACAAAATCACTGAAGACAAGCAAAAGTAGTGAAGAAAGCAGGTAGTGCTCAGTTAGTAAAAAATATAGCATATGGGGTCTTAAAGGCTTGAAGATAAACAAGTGGCTATCTAGCTCAGAAGCAACAAATCCCACATGGAAGGAGCACACCAGCCTGTGTGACCATGAGACGTCGAAGGTTGCAGGTATCAGGCATCAAAGAAATACAAATTATATCATTGTAAATGAGGGAGAGTACAGGTTGAGGACCCAAAGTCCATCTGTAGGGGATGCGACATCCCCTTTCAGAAAGGTAATGGGAAGGAGATGAGCCAGTCGGGGTCCAGTGTAGTAAAGATGAAATATGCAGCTTACCTCTAGTTCTTCAATGCTCCTTCCCTCCCACTGCTATCATGATCTGAATTCTACCTTGCAAATCCAGTTAGACCCGAGGATGTACACTGGTACAGATCAGAACCAGAAACATGGGAAATCCAAGACAGATGATCCCTTTTGGACCAGTGGTGAGAGGGGCAATACTGGGAGGGGGAAGGAAGGTTGTGTAGAAAGGGAAAACCAATGAAAAGGATCTACATATAAACTTCTCCATGGGGTTTGAACAACAAGGAAGTAGGTGAAGGGAGATGTGGTGGTCATATGCTTATGTTAATTTCATGATTGAGATGTAGGGGTGGAGTATAGCCTGTTAATCTAGAGAGAGCCATTGAGTAGCCAATGAAGCCTCCGTGTGGGCATGGCTTTCCCCTGAGACTTCCGGGAAATCTCGCGATATTTCCCTCGTGGAGATGAGAAGCTATCTTTCCCAGTTGTTGGGAGTTGTCTCAGAGACAACAAATTACAGACCAGACAAGATGGCGGTGTCTAAGCTGCTGCAGGAGCTGGAGGAGAAGCCACATGCTCTTGCCCTGATGGAACCAGACCTCTGAAGCTGGAGAAGTTATGAGGGGACCCCTGCCAGCGTCAGGACTCTGCACCCACTGGCCTGTGACTTTGTGAGTTGGAAGGAGACTTTATAGAGGGATGTTTTCTCAATGTTCCATGCCTTTTGTATATAAATCATTCTCTTATATCTATATGTGAGTCTATGTATTTGTTTCTCTAGTTTACCTGGACTAACAGGAGACATCGATCAGTGTACAGTATGACAAAATAATAATAATCTATAAATTATTAAAGGCCCATGAAGAAGGGGGTGGTGGGGAAGGGAGTGGAAAAAGAATGAGTTAATACTAAGGGCTTAAGTGGAAAGAAAATGTTTTGAGAAGGATTATGGAAACAAATGTACAAATGTGCTTTGCATATAGTGGATGTATATACAGACTCTGATAAAAATTGTATGAGTTCCCAATAAAATTATTTAAAAAAAAAGTAAAAATAATGGTTGAGGTGCATCATTCCTCCCCCCCAAAAAAGATATAGATAGATATATATATCTTCCCACCATTTATAATGGGCTACTCTGAAGTGAATCTGGGAATAAAGGGAAGAGTGAGAGAGAGGAATATAAGTAGAAACATGAATAAAACAATGTAACTAATTAAAGCCATGGAAATTTTAATAATAGAATCTATTATTAACAGGGAGTTACTTTTACTGTTAACTTAAAATATAATTAGGGGGAAAGATCTTCATTTAAAAACTTAAAGATACTAAGTTATAAAATCCTAAATTTTACTAAACTCAAATTTATGCATATGAGTCTATCATAATTTCTTTAGGACCATGATTGGAGTCATGTTATAATTATAGCCAACTTGCCAAAAGTCACCATAAGCTTTGTGAATAATTTAAACCAACTTTCCAATAAATAAAAAAATCTGTATTTACCCTTCTACTATATCTATAATCCTACCTGATTCGTGTACCATTGGGACATTATATGTTCTGGAAAATTTAATAGTTCTACTGAAGACCTCAACATAAATCCACATTGTCAATTCTGTCTGAAAATAATGAACAAGTCATAATTTGCAGTCTTAGACTTAGTCCAATGAAGTCTGATTACTCCTAATTAGAAAGATGTTTTCACTTCAGGTGCCAAAGAAGGCACAAAGAAAAAGACATATATGCATGTTTGAACACATATATACATATGGAAAAAGAATTTTCAAATCACTCTTTAAATTTATTAACTATACAGATAAATTCTTTATGATAAACTGTTAATTTTCTTTGTTTACTTCAAATATGCCTTTGTATTTCACCCGATAAATCTATATTACTGGACATGCCTCTCATAATTTTGATGGAAATTTGAAGGAGAGGTTTTTAGATTTATAGATTTATAACTTTCAATATATCTCTATTAATTCACTAGTATGCTCAGATTATTTATTAAGCTAAATGTCTGTGTGTTTGTTTCTAAGAAAATGTATATATTGAAGGGCTTATTTTGCACTTCCTTAAAATGATAACTAATGTGTATCACTTAACTTTATCTGGATTATATTTAAAATGTCCTGAGCACTAATCTCAGTGACATCCAGCTTTATTACGGTAAGTATATTTAACCATGCATGGAGATGTTGATAACACACACAAAAAATAAGTAGAGTGATATTCCATTTTGTTTATTACAGTGTTAAGAACCTCACTAAAAATCAAAGAGCCAAACCAAGTACTCTGCCTTTGAGTCAATCATAGGTCATAGCAATCCAATGGAACAGAATAGTTCTACTCTGAAAAAAGTAATTTTAAAAATGAATAAGTCTTTATTTTAATCACAAAAGTATAAAAATATAAACATTCTAATAGTAGAGGCTTATCTACTTCCTTTAACTTTTAAGAATATAAATGTAGTCATTTTTAATTTGTTATAGACTGATACAATACTAGAAGTAACCCTTTAAATTTTTGTTATTGAATCTTCATTATCTTGAAAATAAATCTTCCCTTTCTGAGAAGCATTTAAAATTGTGGAGTCTATTCATATTATGTGACCATTTTTTCCAGCTATATTTTCCTTCTTCTCAGGTGCCATTACCCTGACACATATGATAACCTAAATTTTTCATACTCATTCCATTTCACCTGTTGAGATATCCTTTTTCCCATGTAAATTGAACATTCATCAGTAATTAACAGAATATGGTCAAACGTTGATAGAAGTCAATTTAGTCATATCTTTGATTAAGAAAAATGTAAAAATCTGAATTTTTATATGCACCACTGCAACTCTTATTTATTTGTGGATAAAACTCATTTTCATATTTCTTGTACTTGATGCTGTAAATAGTCCTCTAGGCCATATATAATAAGCTTCAGAATTGTTTCCTTTATAAATCAGACAATTCCACATTTCTTGTTAATATTAGATAGCTATGCTCTAAAATAATTATTGACTTCTTATCTTTAATTTTTTGGTCTTTTATTAGAGAAGGAACATTTAATATATGTTTACCAATTTATCACAGAACTAAATTTAACCTTTATTTATATAAAAATAATGAATTCATATCTTATACAAATTAATGCAGCAGGTTAATAATGTACACGGGAAGAAAGGCCTCAAATTTGGGTATATTTCTTGTTACAACCTCTTTACAATTATTGCATTGTATTTGTGTAATTTCTTTTTCTTTTTGTTGTTGTAGTTGTTGTTTGTTTTTTAGGCATCACTGCCCTCTGGTGGTTGGAGTAGGAGGCCCAGCCTTTGCTCCTGTGGAGCCGCAGCTGGAATTGAACCTCCATCACAGTGGGCAGCAGTCCTGCGCACAACCACTCCACCATCGGGGCTCAGCCCATTTGTGTATTTTTAAGCTTTAAACCACTTCATTGAGCAAAGTCAGACTCATAGTGACCACATTGGACAAAGGAAAACTGCCCTATAGAGTTTCAGTGGCTCTAAATCGTTACACAAACTGACTCATCTTTGTCTCATTGAACAACTGGTAGGTTCCAATCACAGGCTATTCGGTAAGCAGCCTGTCATTTAACCCACTGCATCAAAAAAGCACTAGCAGCCTTTAAAATTGTCCTCCAATATAATAATAATAGTAATAATAAGTGTTTTCCACACCTCACAGTACTCTATATTATATATTGCATATGCACTTTGTATGTATGTGTATGTGTGCATGTGTACATATAAGGTTTATTCAATATTCTTTGCCAACTTCACAATTAATACAAATCAATTTTCTCTTCCTTTTCTTTTTCTAAAATCTTTTTATTGGGGGCTCATGCAATTTTTATCCAACCCATACATAAGTCCATTGTGTGTCAAGCACATCTGTACGTCCACTGCACTAATAATTCTCATAACATTTGCTTTCTATCTAAGCTCTTGGCATCAGCTGCTCATTTTCCCACTCCCTCCCTGCAACCCCTTCATAAACCCTTGATAATTTATAAATTATTATTACTTTGCCATATCTTACACTGTCCAATGTCTCCCTTCACCCCCTTCCCTGTCGTTCATACCCCACGGAGGAGATTGTATGTAGATCTTTAAACTCGGTTTCCCCTTTCTACCCACCTTCCTCCCACCTTCCAGGTATTGCCACTCTCATCACTGGTCCTGAAGGGATCACCTGTCCTGTATTCTCTATGTTTCTGGCTCCTATCTTTGCCAGTGTACATCTTCTGGTCCAGCCAGATTTGTAAGATAGAACTGGGATCATGACAGTGGGAAGGAGGAAGCGTTGAAGAGCTAGAGGAAAGTTACATGTTTCATCATTGCTACACTGTGTCCTAACTAGTTCTTCTTCTCCCTGCAACCTGTCTATAAGGAGAAGTCCCTTACCTACAGATGGACTTTGGGGGCCCAACCCTCATCTACACTAGTAATATTTTTGTTTTCTAAAAATCTTCTATTTTTCATTATCTGTATTTTAAATGCATATAAGCTGGTTGTAAAACCATGACTTGGGTCAAGCTCATCTTCATCATCAAAGGGACGTCTTGGCTTTTTACAACTCTGTTAGCTGTCCTCAAGACATTCCAGCTAATGGAGACCCTAGTACACTGGAACAGAACACAGCAGAGTGCAGCCCCTCCCTCACCATTGTGATGCTATTTGAGGCCATTGTTGAGGCCTTTGAAGATTTTCCTTATGTCCGCTGACAATATATTTTATCTAGCATGATGTCTGTCTCCAAAGATAGGGCTCTCCTGATAACATATTCAAAAGACCCAAAATGAAGCCACCCCATTATTTGTTTCTAAGGATCCTCCCAGTTGTACTTCTTTCAAGGAATATTCGTTCACTTTAGTAACAGAGCATGCTATTTTCAATATTCTTTACCAATGCCACATTTCAAATGCATCAATTTTAAGGCAGTCTATTGTAGTCCTTGTCCAGCTTTCATATACATACGTGGCCATTAAAAGCACCTTGACTTAGGGGAGACAAATGCTAATCCTGAAAGTGCCTAACACTTTAAAGATGTTTTTAACAGGATTTTGCAATGCCATCCTTGCTTTGATTTCTTGACTGCTGCCTCTATGAGAACTGATTGTGGATCTAAGAGAAATGAAATCCCTGACAACTTAAATGTTTCTCCGTTTCTTGTAATGTTGATCATTGGTCCAGTTGGGAGCATTTTCGTGAGCAGGTCTAGTGGCTCAGTGGTTACTGTCGGGATGCTAAATGTTAGCTTAGCAGCTTGAAGCCAGCAGGGTTCAGAGAAAGAAAGACTTGACTTTCTATTCCACAATGAGTTACAGACTCAGTATCAACTTGATGACAGTGAGTTTGTTTATATATCTTTTTTATTTTATTTAGTTTAATATATACTGCAGGCTGTATTCTCTGATCTTCACTAGTAAATGTTTTAAGTCGTCTTGACTTTGAGCAAGCATGGGTGTGTCATCTGAAAATCACAGTCTAATAGAAAGTTTTCTTCTAATCTTGATGCCCCATTCTTTTTCAGACAGTCCAATTACTTGGGTTATTTGCTCAGTCTACAGATTGAATAAGCATGTCTGGATATTATTCTGACACTGACAGCATTGTCCTTCAGGGTAAATCTTAAAATGTTATTTTTAATGATGAATGATGCATCAGATATATTCAATTATTTACTCATCATACAGCATGTCATATGATTGTCTAGATTAAAGCATCCAGCAAATAATTGCTCATTTCAATGAAGCAAGGCCTAGAACATGTATCTCTATGTATTACATTTTATTTTTGAAAAATTTCAATTCTCCTAAGTTCATATTACATAAATTACAGGTTAATTGTTGAATTATTGCAGCTATTTTTCAGTTTAACTAGTACCATATTAGCAAATGGAGTTCCTGAGACCTTGCTATCCATCAACCAAAGGATAAGATAAACTTTATGTTGGGGAAGCAGTTCTTCCCAAGTTGTATTTTACCTGTCTTACAATCCAAGAGATTTATTTGCAATTTATCACACATGTTTTCCTTCTACTTATAAGGATTTTACTGTCCATTTGTTAGAAGTAAATATTTATGCTAGTCTTCTTAGTCAGGAAGCTGATTGCAACCTACTCATTACAGTTGACCATGCTGATATTTAAAATTCTGATGGTATGATGTCCAGTAGCACAGCCACATCCAAACCCTGATAACAAAACAAACTGAAAAGTGTTAGGGGATTTCCATCTCCAGAGGCTGATTCTCACTGACAACATGCCCCAAAATATGCATTAGAAATTCACAATCCTCCTTTCTGAGAAGTATTCTGACTATACTTGTTTCAGTGTTACTTTGTTTTTCTGGAAGTGTATTGTATATTTAATTTTCTTTGTTGTAGTCAATATCATTCACCAACATCACAATTCAATAAACCAATTCCTGCATTACCTTCTCTCTAAATTTTCTTATGCATTCTCCACCTTCCAAATGCATATGAAGCAATTAAAGAAAATTTTGGCTTCGGTCAGAGGCAGATTAGTTCTCAAGTCTTTGTTTTTAACATTCTAAAGAAGTCTTTTCCAGCATATTTGTCCAATGAGTGCACCATTTGATTCCTCCTTGATTGTAGCTTCATTAGATTTTAATTTTATGGTTTAATCTAATTGATAATTGTTTCAAGTAGAATGAAACCATTGGCAATAGCAATTTCTTTTTCATATCATGGCATGTGATGATGTACCTAAAAAGACCCACAAATTAACACATTAGTTATAGAGAAAATATAACCAGAATGTTCCTTAGATGCAAGGATGCTAAGAATACACATTGTCTACACCAGACATATAAATAAGAAAGACCAATTGCTAGAAAAGAATAATATGCTTGATAAAGTAGATGAACAATCAAACTGAGAGGAATTCTTAATGAAATATGTGTGGACAGCCTCCACAACGGAACAGATACTGGAGGCAGTTGAGTAATTTAGCCGTAAATTAAAGAAACAACAGGAAAAAAAGGGCAATTGTTGGCCTCTCAAAGCCACGAGAACGAGGGTGAGGAGTTAGCACCTTTATTATCTTGGCCATGCGAGCCATGCCACACACAAACGTAACAGGAAGGGATTGTCTTAGAGGCATACACATAACAGAAAGGGTGCGAGCTAGAAGTATACACACAGCGAGGCTGACACATAACAGAAAGCAGAGGTACTAGAGGCACACATTTGACAGGAAGGTTCATATGTAGCCAGGTGGGCTGTGGTCTCACTTTGGTTGTCACTGAGATGGCTTTATCTTAAATGTCCCTGTGCTCTTCCTCCACAGCATAGTCTATTATCCTTATGAGAAGTGATTGGGACATACTTAGGGTTAGAAAGTATGGCAGATAACCTTCAGGCAGATAGTCTCCAAGCAGTTAAGATTCAAGAGGTTAGCAATCAACCATGTGCTTGCAAGCAGCACTTTAAAATTGGCATTATTATGAGGGAAATTGTGAGGAATAGCTGTCGTTAGGAGAAGGTGACTGGGGTACATCTGTAATGAATGGATGTGAAGGTCTCTCTCCATGAGAGCTTTGGCCTCCCACACTCCTTAAAATATTAGTGTAGAGAATTTATCCACATACACCCTATTCCCGTTTCTCAGTTTCCCACAGAAATGGATGATATAATAGTCAAAGCAAGGGATTCAAACATATCAATAATAATGAACAGATCATAGAACTTGGCATTTTATGATTATATTGTACAAATGTTTTACTTGGTAGCATCTAATAACGTGTGCATCTCTCTATATATATATAGTTACATGTATATATGTATATACACACATATATTCTTGAAATATACATTTTTTAAATTGATTTTGTCCTCTCAGGCATAAAGCTAATAGTTTCAATTCATATCATATCCTTCCATACACTGAACCAAGACTTGGCTTCTTATTATATTGTACTTGCATCATAGTTTTTGTAGAAGTGCAAAGCTATTATTTTCCCACTAATTGACTCAGGTTATGTGCACTGGATTCACTTTATATTTCTGCAAAATTTCTATATTCCCAGCTCAAATTTAAAATATTTTCCTAAAATAAAGGAGCTTTAAGTAAAGTTACATGAACAGTCAAAATTGGGATGAAGCTGATGGTTTTAAGGCATTCACTTGAATCCATTCGGACAGTGGCTGAAAGCAGTTTTACAAAGACAAGGAGCTGATGGATACCAAAGTACTGAAGTCAGACAAGATCACTGCAGAACAGTACCAGGGCTCCTGTTCACACTGCCTTTCATTCTCATTCAGAGAATTCAACGCTTTGTCTCTCTGTGTGAATGGTTGTAAAAGCCCTCAGGGCTAAGATGATTCCATATTTTATGATGATTTCCACTTTCAATTATAAAAATTACTCCTGAAACAAAAGAAAAAATGTTTCCTCCTCTCACCCTCTTCACTGCTAGTGAGTTCCCTCTCTTCTTGGTCAGCACAGTCCTGAGGCCATATCAGACCTCCTCTGCCTGCATAAGGGAGAGATAAAATGCAGATCTGCTCCATGGCCATAGATAAAGATCAGACATGCCTCCATCTCCCATCCCTTTT
Source organism: Nesogale talazaci (assembly GCA_004026705.1). Taxonomy (NCBI): domain Eukaryota; kingdom Metazoa; phylum Chordata; class Mammalia; order Afrosoricida; family Tenrecidae; genus Nesogale; species Nesogale talazaci. Next base: position 60,577 of record PVJH01006384.1, on the reverse strand, counting down.
TTTTTACCCTATTCAGAAACCAATCATTCCTCTCCTGACTCTACTTTTTTGTTGGGTTCAATAATCCACTGCAGTGGGCACACCGAACTCACAGAAAACATTTATGATGAAGGGGACCACTGGTTCATCAATCAGCATCAATAAATGGGAAGGAGATACTCATTGGTTCATGATCACAGCACTCCTCAGCTTGCAGCCCTCTCTTTCTCTTCTCAAGTCCCTAGCCTCAGTCTCACTGGTCCTTGGCCTCTGCCTGCCTCTGTGGAGCAGGAGACCACCCCCTCTGTCTCACAGTGGCACAGCCTCAGTATTGCTCCTCAGTCCTGCTCTGTAGCTGTTCTCTTGGCCTTGGCCTGACTCTTTTACTTTGTCCCGTGGTTCCTCGGCAGCAGTTTCCGGTTCCTTTGGTCGGTCTCCACTTATGCCACATCAGACAGAGATCTTAAACGTACTCTACTGGTAGTTCCCCAGTTGATCTTGTGATTTCTCTGTGTCTCCACTTCTTAAATGGCTCATTCTTTTTTAAATTTTATTTTTTGGCTCATTCTTATATGAGGTACAATTTTCAACTTTCAGAAAACTGTATCCTGAAGGAAACAAAAGGTGGTTACTTGACTCACACTCTACTAATGTCGAGACCCAGATTACATTCAATCCCCACCCTATAATAGAGAATGCCCTTCAAAATGGGTTTATACCCACAAAGAGTCTATAATGCACAATATCTCACAAAAGAACTTTTGACTAAAATAGCTGCATTAAGAAATTGACTACAGCTAAGGAACTCATGCCTATGTGTACATAATTTGTAGAAATTTGTGCATGCTTGTAATGGGTAGGATAAATAGCATCATATATTAAGCCTGGGGAAGACGTTAATGATAAGACACAGGGCTTAATGCACTTTCCTTACTAATCTGCTATGTTTCATGAATATTAAGGCCTATGTAAAGGAAAGTAGATCATTTATGTTCACTGATTTTCTGAACTCTTATTAAATATTGAGCTAATTAATGGTAGGACTATAAAATGCTCATTATATTCAAGAGACATGACTATGTAATATGGTGACTATAAAGATCACTGCTATAAGAGCAAGAGACATATAGTCATATGGCAAAACAATTTTTCTTGCTGACAAGGGCAATTTTTCAATAACAGCATTATATGTAGAACAGCAACATAATGGTAGGATGAGGAGATGCTAAAATTTAGTCCAACATAAATATCTTTTACATTATCACCTTAAAAATATGGAGGATACAAGATGAAAATCAAGGAGCTGAGAGAGCGAACTTAAGTGATGCTCATCTCCAGGAAAGTTAAACACCAAAACTGTGAACATGTACATGTTACCCCGCTGACAGAAAAATAAATAAGGCTTAATTTAATATGATGAAAAGAATGCAATGCCTGGTATCATATTCAAATATCAGCATGCACCAACCCTTAGGATAGGATTGATACTGTACATTTTCACTAACTATTGCAGATATGTAGTTATTCAATTTTTGAATTCAAATTATTCATACATACATACTCAAGTAATTATATTACTAGGCAGTCTTTCCATTCCTTATGTCAATTATAACATATTCATTTTGAAATGTGACCTTAAACTATACCGTTCTGAAATCATAATACTATTTTTCTCAAATCATTGTTTGGAAGATCGTTTTTTCTTGGATATTTCCTCCTTGTGGAATCATTGCCCCCAATCATGCTCCATATAGATCATTCTCTTCTCAAAACTCTGATTAAACTTATCATACACCTGAGCACAAATGAACTTCAATTTTACTTGAATATATTTTTCACTCATTCACTCCTCATTAATGTTTAACTCCCAAGTATGATAGAAAGAAGTAGCCATTTCAAATAGCTTTTTTATTTTATTTTATATTCTTTCACATATGTAAAACAATAGTCAACATATGACAGGGCCAGGCCAATATTTCACTCTGTTAGGCATAGGGTCGCTTTGATTTGATACCAACTTGATACCACCTCACAACAACAACAGTGGAATAAATCAGAAAGGTCAGAGAAGACTGAGCAAAGGTCACTGAGAGGCCCCTTTATTATATCACGAAGAAGAAGAGGAACCTTTTCTTAGACAGTGTATAGACTTTGGTATGTACTCTCTGGTTGAGTTGAGAGCCTTGTGAAAATTTTGACCAGGAGAGCAGTTCAAAAAAGAATTGCTTTTGTGTTGAAAAGAATGCATGTGATATGTATATGTATATATATATATATGTGTGTGTGTGTATATATATATATATAAAATGGGTAAAGTCAGAGAAGAATTGAAACTCCACAGAAAAATTTAGCCATATAGGGGTAATGAGAAACATCGATAAGAGCTGTTTCATTGGAGTGGTAATGGCAATAAACTGATTGCAATGTGATTTAAGAGAAATTTATGATGAAAAACTTATTATAAATAGTATTGGCATAAGTATTTTCAAGGAGACGCAAAAGAAAATGCACTATTTGTAGATAATTTCATTTGATTTTATACATAGCCTATATTAGATAATTTATACAATGACCTGGGAACTGTGTTTTGTTGCATCTTATATATTATATAGGAGCCTTGAGGGCATATTGGTGACACATTGGGGTGCTAATTGGAAGGTCAGCAGTTCTAAACCACCATTCACTCTGCGGGAGAAAGGCATTCTACTTCCATAACAAGTTAGAGTCTATGAAACTCACAAGGGCAGTTCTTCCCCATCCTGTAGGGCTGCTATTTCAGCATCAACTCAATGGCAGTGAGTTCTATGTTTTATGTAAAATATATTTTATATGTGACATAAAGGGCCCTAGTGACACAGTGGCTATATGTTGGACGAATTGTTAAGGCAACAGCTTGTGCTAAACCACCAACTGCTCTGTGGGAGGAAGATGGGATTTCTGCTCTGCTCCAAAGAGACTTAGACACCCCTGGGACAATTCTACTCTCTCCTAGAGTGCTACTACTGTCAGCATTGACGCAATAGCGGTGAGCTAAAGGGGGATTTTTGAGATTATATATACATTTTATGTGTATATATATTATATATATAGCCAGCCACAAGGGCTTCTTTCTCTCTCCCTCTCTCAGCACATGTTGCTGGAGCAATGTACTTATATATTTGCATGACAAGAAGCAATATTATAGAGAGACCATTTCGGAAAGGAATGCCTTTGTCCAGAATGTTCTTGGAATATTAGTTTATTCATTAATGTGCATTTCATTTGAAACCTGTGATATCATTCTTAATAGATTCTATCATATAAGTATAACTTCCTGTAAATATCATTTGTAATTTACTTATTTATATATATATATTTATATATATATATTATAGGCATCACTGCCCTCAGCTTGTGGGAGTAGGAGGCCCAGCCTTTGCTCTGTGAGCTGGAATTGAACCCCCATCCCAGTGGGCCGCAGTCCCGCACACAACCACTATGCCACAGGGGGTCAGCCCCCATTTGTAATTTATTAAGTACAAGTATATCCTTGAATTTAAATAATTCAATAAAGTGGGGAAAGCATTTTGAATATTTAAAATTTTTTTAAAAAATTAAATGAAATATAGTGGTAGTATATAATGATATAATAATGAAGGAATAAAACTTTAAAAATATAAATAAAAACAAATTTTGAAGAAATTAAATTTAGAAATGTGCAGACAATAAAATGAAAATGACATCTGTGTTAGGTTGGTTTGACTAGAGAAACAAATCAAGAGAAACTCATATAAAGAAAGAACTTTATAACAAGAAGTAATAATATTTCAAGAAAACATTCCAACTCAGTAGAACCCAAGTCCTTAAGTCCAATACTGGTCCATAAGTTGCTCTTCAGACTTATACAACCACATGCGATGATATAGAATGCAGGAAAGTCACAGACAGGTGAGTGCAAAGTCCAGTGGATCCCTGGCAGTACGAGGATCACAGGGTTTTGGCAGCAATCAGAGACAGCCTGCAGTACAAGAGACAAAGGGAGGTTCCCAAGCCAGTGCTTATGAGAAGGCCCCACCCATAAAGAGACACAGTCAGGTTACCTGACTGACAAGTTGAATACCACCCCTACACTTTTATATATCGTCAAGTTGACATGAAATTATCTAACTACTGCAACATCATCTTTTTCATGTTGGATAGAATCTTCATGAATAAAATAAAATCTTCTGTATTATTTTTTGAATATTAAAATATTGAACTTTCGCTACATCCCAATGGGCCCTTTGATGTGTTCATAAGCTCTTACAATTTGCCACATGCCCTTGAATCTTGGAGCTCTTCAGTGGTCCATGCTTATTGTCGTCGGTCACTTACTTGGCTTGACTCGCACATGCCACTTAATATAGTATGCATACAATACAAATCCAGCAGATTCAAATCAGAGTGGCCTGAGGCTATGGTAATCATGACTATGACACTAATATATTGCACAGTAGTTGATAGGAGACTTAAAATTTTAAAAGGCCTGATTTGGAAGTCTTAGTCTATCCCTCAGTTAGGTAGACTTACACCATTATCTTAACAAGCTTTTAGTACTTGTGTATCTTTAACTATGAAATGAGAATTGAAATTACCTCACATTATAGTTTCAAGTGTTATATAACATGAAATGCTAGACTAAGTAAAAGCCCCAGCATATAATATCTTATTTATAAACATGATAGATGAGACCTGGCTTAGTACAGTCATACTCTGATTACTCATAATAGATCCATTATTGCTTTCCATGCCTAGTGGAAAACCTGGAGCAGGTATGATATGTTTCATTTCATCTCAACAAGTAAAAGTTCCTGGCAATGCCTTTGAGAATAAGATATATAAACATATCTGCTAAATTTGTCATGGTTGGCCTCCATTATTCTATTAAACATGAAATGCCACAAGTCCAACATGCATTCCTTAGCATCATAAAGCTACAAGACAACAAAAAGATATATGCTTATTATACATGAAAAAATTAATTATTTCTTAGTCAATTGATATCCAAACCAAATTCCAATGATAAATTCACAAAGACATTGCAAAAGAGTTTTTAGTTCTAGAAAAGTATTTCATATACATATATATATAAAAACAAGTCATATATATGACTTCATTTGTCAGAAAATAAGGGAAACTAAACCTCAAACTATTTCAAAAAGAAATAATCATTTAGAACATTTCTTGACCTTTTGGCTAAGATCAATTGTAGTATCTGTTCTTATCAGTTTAATATCTGATACGTCCTCTATCCAAAGACAATATATTCAATGGATGTTTGGAGCAGGGAGATGGAATAGGAGCTTGCTCAGTCCACTCCACGCATCGACCTGGTGTTGCAGTACTTCCAGGAATAGTGCACCCCCACTTGGGGAATATAAAAAAAGAGAGAAAGAATGATTTAGAGTTATAGTTCTCAAAAGATGAATTTAGAAAAGAAAAAATAAGACAGCTGGATAATGAAATTCTTAAAGATGGTGAAAGGATTAAATGGGTTTTAAAAGGATAACCATTTAAATAATTATTCTAAAAAATAAATTATAATATTTTCCTAAGTTTATAAAATTTTAAGTATAAGAAAAAGGTTTTCATTTTGAGAATCTTGAAACTTGAGTGTTTAGGGTTTTGTTTTCATGCCTGTTTTTGTACAAAGTCACTTCAAAAAACTTCACTGTCATTGAGTCATTTCTGACTCACTAAGTTACTGATAATGAAAAATGATAGCAAATAACAAGTTTAAAAATTATTCAACAATATCCCATAATTCCAAGTTCCTTTGTTAATTATTAAGACATGTAATAAAATGCCCTCATTGCTGATGCCGTGTGTATATGAAACATTTCCAACACTTATCAACACTGTACGCAACAGAAGGGAACTTCTCTCTCTGGCAGCACCTTTGGAATAGTTATCAGTTATTTGAGTCCATTTTTGCAGCCATTCTGTTGATCCTTCTCATTGAGGAACTTTTTTGTTTTTATTTTTGCTGACCCTCCCCTCTTCAATCCCCTTTCCTAGAGACTAATCCCTGATAATATGGCTGGTGTACATGAGACGAAGTCTGGCCATGCTCAGTTCTAAGGACCATCCTGGTTGTACTTTCACCAAGACAGATTTGTTTGCCTGACTGTCTGTGCAACTTTAAATATTCTTGCTACTGTTATCACTTCTTCTGTCTCCATAATTCACTGTGCAGTTTTCACATGCATATGAGGTGATTGAAAATATGATTAGCGTTAGGTAATAAAACCCAAATCTTTGTTCTCTAGTCCTTGAAAAAGGAATTTCACAGTGTAATACATTGTTTGATTTTGTGACTGCCACTTCCGTGAGGATTGATTGTGAATTCAAGTAAAATGAAATCCTTGATTGTTACACTCTTTTATATATTTACCATGATATTTTTTGTCTACTGGTCCAGTTGTGAAGATATCTGTTTTCTGTACATTGAGTTGTAATCCATACTGAAATAGTAATCTTTGATCTTCATCAATGTTTCCAGTCCTCTTTGCTTGCAACAAGCAAAGTCGTGTTATTTCATGGTGCAAAATGGTGATGAGCTTTCCCTTTATCCTGATTTTAATATTACATTGCAGCTTGGACTCCTCGTTCAATTCCATTAGTTATATTTCCTGCACCATTTTATATGTTGCCATTCAATATTACATCTCAAGATTTGACTTCCCTGCTTTATTTCAATTCTTCTGTTTTGAAATCTGCTGAGTGTGCTGTTTCCTTAAGGTTTTGTAATTACAGGCTGTCATACATCTTATTATAATGCTTTTGTTCTTCTTATCAAATTGCCTCTGAAGTTTTAAATTCAGTTCTTTTATTTCTATTTTCTTTAACTACTCTATATTCAAGAGGAAATTCCTCAGTCTCTTCTGGCATCTACTTGGCCCTGTCCTTCCTTTCTTGTCTATGTAAATATATTTTGCTTTCTTCATGGATGATGCTCATGTTGTTACCCCACAGCCCACCTGGTCCTTGGCTATTTGTATTCAATATGTCCAGTTTGTTCTTGAAATGCTCAGAACAAGGGTTCAGATGAGATATGCTTAATATCATATTTTGGCTCTCAGACTTTTTGAATTTTTTTATCTTCAATTAGTATATATATATATATATATATATATAATTAAGTATGATCCATAGTCGATCCCTGGCTTCTCTATAGTGAAAATATGAACAAGAGATTATATTACTTATTACTGGCATTAAACAGTTGTTCATCTTGTATGAGAGGTGGTCAGAGGTTAATTTGAAAGATAATGAGTTCAGTACATTCACAATGAACCCCAATTTTTCATAGAATTTTAAGAACATTTTGAATTTGTAAATGCAGATGTAGTTAAGGCCACTGATATTAATGATTGTTTTCCAATTCTAGTATCTATTTTATTTTCCCAACAACAACTTGAGGAACATGATATAAGACTCTTATAATAAGGAGAAAATTTTTGTTAAAGCTGTTAAGTGATTGTCACTCTTGAAATCTGAAGAATGACAGTGCCGAGAACTAATACAGGTATCAGGACCATGTACCCTTGCTGCTGCCTGCATACCAATTCACCTAAAATGTATATTAAAAAGTATTGTCTTTTAGCAAGGGAAAATTAGTTGGATATTAGTTTAGGAAGTATCCAAGAAATACCTTTGGAATTTTAAAAAAGACATATCCAAATCCTTCTTTTTATTTTACCCAGCCCAAAAGCTTCTTAATGTTTTTAATTATTAATATCTATTTGTGCCTGAATAGTGAAACATTTTCCAAATGATCCAGTTGTTTGTAGCCAGTTAAATGGGGCAGTAGCTATCCAAACGCAGCCAGAGAAATGCATGCTCTATTTTAAACCTACAAGAACAAAATTGCATGGATGACAAAGTGGCAAATTCTGCAGTGAAAAAAAAAGTGATGACAAGAAAAGAATTGAAAACATTTCTCAGAAAAACACCTTATTATTTTAGGAAGAATAATTTTCAGTGGATAAAAATATTGGATCAAGCAAATTGAATATACTTCTTTTAAATGAAGTAATCTAAATGAATAATTATGTAAATAAGTTGATCATGATCAAAAGGGTATAATGAAAAACAAGAAATATATTAATGAATAGATTGTAACTAATCTGCTACAAACCTAGGGTAGCAGATTAACACTCAAGAAATAGCTTTGAAATTAAAATTATTGTCATTACTGTAAAGAAATGTGATTTTAAAGAAGTGCAATGTAATTTTGATTCAATTAAATAAAGAAACCAAAATTAAATATGTGTTTGGTTTGTTAGAGATAATATCAACATAGAGAGAAAAATGGACTTTAATGAAAAAAATTCAAATTAATAATGTTTTAAAATGTCAGTGTGCTATGGAAACTATTTGGAGGCTGTGGTAGTTACATAATCTTGTGTTACAGTCTTGTGTGAAGGGGTGGACATTAGCTTGTCAATAGATTCCAGCTTGTTTGGAGGGTGACGAAGATAAATGGCTCTCTGCAGGCCAGTCTAGCTCTCTCGTGTTCACTGGAAGCTTCCACCGCAATTGGATCCACAAGACTTACACCCACTAGCCAAGTGTCTGTCTTCATTTTGCATCATTGCATGTGACCACACACTTGACAGTACTTTCTATAATATATAATAAATGTATATATACATATATTTGGTTTCAGAATCTGAGAAACTGAAGGTCAACTATCCACTAGAACATTGACAAAACTGTTTCCATGTGCCTTTAATTTTCTTCACTCTCCTTTGCTTTAGATGTGAAGAGACCAAGAACTATAGTTTAGATGTGGAAAACACACTTATTATTATTATTATTTTATTGGGTAAGGGAAAAGTGGGGGAGAAAGAGGGAAGTGACCACAAAGATCTACGTATAACCCCCTCCCTAGGGGACAGACAACAGAAGGTAAACAACACACAATATAAGACATGGAAAATTAATAATAACTTATATATTATCACGGATTCCTGAGGGAGGGAGGGTGGAAAACAAGAACCTGATACAAGGGTTCAAGTAGTAAGAAAATGTTTTGAGAATGATGATGGCAAGAAATGTACAAATGTGCTTGACCCATGAATGGATATATGGATTGTGATAAAACTTGCATGAGCTCCCAATAAAATTATTTATTAAAAATTGCTTAAACTGCATGCAAAAAATAAATAAAATGGTGCATTGGGTAGATCTACTACAGACTATCTCTTGAAGTGTTCAAAATGGAAGGGAGATGTTACTTTGAGAATTGGGGAGTGCCCGATTCAATGACATTTTCAATTGCCTTAGATGTATGTGAAAGTTAGACATTGAATAACAGAGCTGTAGTGCTGGCAAACAAGACTGAAACTACTGTGGACTGCCAAGAGGAAACACTGACCTTTCTTGGAAGAAGTAAAGCCAAATGCGTCTGAGAGGCAGGAACTGAGGGACTCTCTCTCGGTTCTTTGGCTGCCTTCAGGAGGGACAAGTCCCTGCAAAAAGAAATCTTAGTTGGGAAGGTACAGGGACAGTGAGAAGGGGAAGGCGTTCAAGGGAATGATTGACACAGAAGAACCATTGTCAGAATGGACCAGGATTGAGCAATGTTTTCTTCATTGTACAGTGTCACTATGCATTAGAACCAGGGAATGGCGTCTAACAAAAACAGCAGTTCTGCCTTGACATTGAATGTCCCATTTTTCTCGGGTTTCTTAGTTCTAACTTTCCACTTTAAATAAACTCAATATAGTCTTCACTATTCATTAGCATCAAATTCTCAGGATACTGAAATTATTAAGCACTATAGGAATCATTCTCTTTTATAATTTAACCATAAAGTTTAGCTCCTATTAATGTTCTCATGTTAGCAATATTGATTACTCATTTAATTAACGATTGTGAAGGCTTCTCTAATTGTGTCGTAGTCATGAGCTGTGCTTTTTATTGTAGATTTTTAATATGTAATTTAACCTGTTACCCAAACGATTCGTGTTCTGTGGATATATTACCAGGAGAGACCAGGTCTTGGACAAAAAGTATTATGTTTGCTTAGCCTAGAAGCAAAACATAATGAAAAACCTTCATTGAGAACGACTGATACAACGACTATAACAGCATTCTCCAACATAGCCACATTGCGAGGAGGGGGCCGCACTAGGTCATGTTCCGTTGTGTCACACCTGGAATGTTTATGAGTCTGAAAGCTGCCACCACAATAAAACGACAGAGTCCCCATTGTATTCAACATAACCCTCAAACCAAAGCCCTGCCCTGGATGTGAATTCCGACACAGCAATCCTATATAGACTTTCCAAGCTCAGAGGTGTACAGGAGAGCAGATAGCTTCACCTTTCTTACACGGAGCAGCTGTTAGGCATCAGTCACAGACCTGTCATCAGGGCTCATCTGTCATTAGAAAGGTATACTGTGTATTGCCATTATTAAGAAGTCTCAAAATTTTTTTCAGAAAAATTCCATTGTCTTCATTCTGTTTCCTGTGAACTTTTTGAAGACATTCGTGCTTACTAAGAACTATGGCACAGGAACAATGTTTAAATATTTTGTTTAAAAATAAACTTATTTCATATATTTAAAGTTGGACTGACAGGCTGACTTTTGATATTTGGGAGAGTATTAATATTTAAAAAATGATAAACAAACAAGGAATTGTGTTTCTTTCCATCAAACTTTAAAAAAAATCTCTGATTAGAAGATTAGGAATCTTCTAATTTAAGTACTCTAGTTTCCAGCAAAAGGATAAATCGGATGAACTAAGGCAATATTTAAAAAAGCTGATACTCAAGTATTATGTAAGTAAATTAATGTAAATATGGCAATTTGAAGCCTCATAGAAAGTCACAAAGGTACTTTTATTTAATAGGCTCATAATTTCAGCTATTTTAATTATAACTTTATCAAAACTGTTTCTTTTCAATATAGCCACTTACCCACCAGCTTCATTCAGATATTTACTAAATTTCTGACTTGACTTTATATCTCAAACTTTTAATGATCAGGCTACTCAATTTTGTTTAAGATATTTCTTAAAAGATATTTTTCTTACTGTCCCTTCTGATTTAAATCACTTTACTTGACTTGGAATTAGTTCTATAATTTCCATAAGTTTTCATATTTTAAAATGTTATAAGTTAATTATGACCATATTAAAATTTATCTTCTGCAGATAATCTTTTGCTTTGTTGAATTGTTTTGCTGACATGCTAAAGAAAATTTGGCATGAAAAGTTGAAAAGTTTTCATGGAAGAAAACTTGAAAAAGGTCTTGTGGAGCAGATTTATCCAATGCAATAATATGATTTTCTCATTCAAAATGGCCAATACCAATCCACTTTGGCTCTGTAACACTTAGGATATGGATTTTTATACGTTCCATTTCATTTCTGTTGACTTTTAATTGTCCTGGATTCATACTTTTATGAATCCTAATTATTAATAGATGTTTGCTGGTGTTTTCCCTCACTTTGAGTTGTGTCTCATCAGTAAAGGAATATACAGAATCCTCTCCTCCCACAGATTTTACTCCATGTTCTACTCTAATTTGAGAAAACAGATCCCCTTCAGTAACATTTTGAGTGCCTTCCAACCCAAGGAGCACTATCTGCAACAATGGTTTACTTGTTATTCATTAGACCTTCAGAATTTGACCATGTCTTCATGCTAGACTGAAAGTTTTCACTCTCAGGAACACTGTATGATACTCCCAATTAAACTCTCACATCTTTGCCCTATATGTTAATTCTATCTTCCAATACTTCAAATATCTTGAGCTTCTCGATGGTTAATAAAGATGTGTTGCATTTCACCTACAATTCTTTTTTACATATGCTGTAAATTTACTGTTTCCTATTTCATCCAATTTACTTTCACAGTATCCATTTTCCCTAATCACGCACCTCATTGTCATATATCTTTTAGAAATATTTAGTCTCTTGATATTTTTTGTCATCGTTGGTATAAAGAAAAAGATAAGAAATAAAAAAAAACAATTCAACCAAAACAAAATAATAATAAAATCACTGCAATAATTATAAGTTTAATGAATTATATAGAAAAGGACAGGGCTGAGCCCCGGGGGTGTAAGTGGTTGAGTGCGGAACTGCAGCCCGCGGGCTTGGCAGTTCAATTCCAGCAGCGGCTCTCAGGAGCAGCACTGGGTGGCGCCCACGACCACCAGAGGCAGGGATGCCCACAAACAAAAACAAAAACAAAAGAAAAGGACAAGGATAAAGTTATGGGATCTGCCTATTTGGACAGTCATTTACTTATATGCCTAGTTAGCCCTCTTCATTTCCTTTCTCATTTCTTTCTATATTTTAAGCTTATAAAATGATGTAATTTAAGCTCAGTAAACAGACATTAGGGGAGAATTTGGCAAGGTGCTGTCTGAGTCAGTAGCTGGCACAGGAGCTCCGTGGGAAGCCAGTGATCAGGAGGCTGAATATGGGATTCAGGTAAGTGAATTAACTCTTGAGGCAACCCAGAGTACTTCCTTGGCCGAGGAGCCAAACTTTCTCCCATCTAGGATTGCTCCAGAGTTTCGGAGATCCATGGCCTGGTCCCAGGGATACCCCAGCTTGTTCCACCTACAACATGTGGACCCTGCCATGGATATCACCTGCCAATTGTACCCCCATGCCCTGATCTCTGCACCCAGGGCCAGCCAGCTACCCTACAGAGGCTCTCACAGCTGCAACTAGACCCCACCCACTGTGACTATTTACACCTAACTCCTCAATTTGAAGCATTCCTTCTCTCCATGTGGGGCCAGCTCCTACTGCCGAGCTCCGTACATGCCCACCATCAGCTCACAGCTCTAGTGGCCACTGCTAGGCACTTCACGAAGAATGTCCTGCCCCACCCCTGCCCCAGCCAAAGGCCTTACCTGCACAGCTGGAACTCCTCTTCAACCCGACATGATTTGGGTGCCCTCAACTGGGTTCCACTTACATTTTGACTGCAGCCTGCACCACCACAGTGGAAGCTTGCCAATCACCAGGTGGGGCTCCAACAGCCATGAATGGACAACTATGGTATTTGCACAGAGTCCATCTGCAACTCTTAAACCTGCAGCCCCAAGGTCTCTCTGTCAAGTCTCTCACAACACTGTGGACCTCCACTCCCTACCTTTGGGCACCAATCGCCATGGGGTTCTCTTGTCAGCCTAGCCCAGACATGCAAATCTTCTTACACCCCACACCCTTCTGAAGCCATGATTCCTCCATGAGTCTATTGTGGTCTATGACTCCTAAGGCCCCTGGAGTCTCTGGGCCTCCAGGTCAGTCCCTCCCTCCCCAGACTTTCAGTTCATCTACCAGGAAAACTAGGGTCCATGATCTCCACCACCACCACTGGCCCACCCTAGCCTCATGACCCCCACCTACTAATTCTGGCCCAATGACATCACTGTTGACCAGACCCAGACCCATGACCCTCCTGCTGTATGGCCCAGATACATGGCCACACCACTGTGAACCCAACCCAGTGACTAATCAGCAATCTTTGACCAGTCCCATGGCCACAATGCTGGTGTGACCTGGCCTGGCCCAGTGCCATCTCTACAGATCCTAGCCACAGGTCACCCTCCAAGGTCCCTGCTGCCACAAATTACCAAGCAGCTGCAGCACCCTCTTACTCATTAGCCTGATTCCCAACCACAATAGGCCAGACAGACAGTCTCCAAAATCACCCTTACCTGTCCCAAAAAGAGAAATGTCAGGGCCCCAGTATCTTCCAGGAAGATGGGACTAAATTCCCCCAAATGACACATAGACATAAATCTACCTCAATACCCTCACCGAGGGGGAAAAAAAGCAAGATCAGAGGAAGTCCTAAACCTAGCATCTCTCATAGATGAAGCAGACATTGATCTCCCATAAAATGAAATCTTCAGAATGTTGATTAGAGTCATACAGGACATGAGAGAATTAAGACAGAATTAGGATGCAATGATAGAGGAGATGAAGCCCATGCATCAAAGAGAAATACAAGGGTTAAGGGGAAAGGAAAGATAAATGAAAAATACCCCAAGACAACAAGCAGATTAGAAGAGATGGAGACTCATACCAGCACTCTCACAAACAATCAGCTAGAATTCAATAAACAGGAAAGACAATGTGTTAGTCTGGGTACACTAGAGAAATGAATCCAGGGAGATGCATGTGCTTATAAGAAAGAGTTTTATGTACAAGTGCAATTGAATATTGAGAAAACATTGCGGCAAAATCCAGATCAAATCCGTAAGTCTTATCTTAATCCATATATCCAATACCAATCTATAAATCCCTTTTGGGGTTCATGCAACACATGTAATGATGCCAAATGCAGGAAGATCACAGACCAGTGGGTAGAAAACTTGTGGATCAATTGGAAATGGAAGCATCTCCATGCTGGCAGGGGTCTCTACATGGCTCCTTCAGCTCCAGAATTTTAGCAAAGCTCCATGTGTTCTGGTTCTCCATGTGTGTGGGTGCAACTGCATCCTGCACCCAGCTCTTCCTCTTTAGCTCTTCCAAATGAGATCATTAATATGTGACCAAAATAAGAGGCTAAACTCCACCCTTTTACCCCTAAGTCTGAAATTGAAAACTTAGATATTATGTAACTACCACAGACAGTCAAAAGAGGCAATCAAAGAGGAGGGAAAAAGCCTGAAAACAATCCCAGATGCTTTGAAGAAGAAGGACATTCAAATATTTGGGTTATCAAAACGAGATACAACAAAGATCTCAACAGCAAAAGTAGGATGGGGGATTCCTGGAAGAAAGCTTCCCCACCTCAGTGAATGAGAATCATATACTCATACAGGAATCAGAAAGGACGCCAAGTAGATTAAATCTCAGAAAGAAGTTACTAGGGTACATGATAGCTAAATTATCTGACTTTTAGGAAAAGCATACAATTGTAAGTGGAGAGAGAAAGTACTCACATCCAATGGTACTCAGGTAAAAATATGCTTACTTCTACAATCAGATTCCATCAAGAGAAGAGTGGAGTAACATCTGAAAGTTGAAAGAGAGCAAAACCAATCCAAGAATCCTCTATCCCACCTAACTTTCTATTAATATAGACAGAGAAATAAGACAAGGAAAAACTCAAAGAATAAGTCATGAGACATCCAACCCGGCGAAAAATCCTTGCCACTCCCAGTTGTCAGGAGATCAACATTAACCAAGTGCAAACAGGGAAACTTCACATAATGCAACTTGACCTAGAAGTCAACATGCCAAAAACAGCCACCAAGGTAACATTGTCTCAGTGGTAAAAAGAAGACAAAAATGAAGCCACTTAGCACACTGTACTGGGAAGAGACAGAAAAAAAAAGAGATAGAAAAACCAACACAAAAGGTACAGGAGGACAACAATGAATCCACAGATGGTGGTAATAATTGGATGTCAATGATTTGAATATGGCCATTAAAATACAAAGACCAGCAGTGGCTTAAAAAATCTAGATCAACAATTTGTTGACTGCAAGAAACATCTTTTTTTTTTTTTTTAAGAAACACATCTTAAACTCAAAAGCAAAGTCAGGCTAAGAAAAAAAAAGCTGGCAAAAACATATACTAAGCAATTGGCAATCTAGGCAATCTAAAGAAAAACAGGAGTTGCACTCCTAATCTTTGCCAAAATTGATCTCAAGGTATAAATTTTAAAGAGATAAGGATGGACACTATATAATGCTCAGAAGAATGAGAACCAGTGAGAATAATTTATATATATATATATGTCAAGTTCACAAAGTTCATCAGACAAATTCTGCAAACAATGAAAACAGAATCACGGATACAACACTCCATAGGAGATTTTAGTACATCACTATCAGAGAAAGATGGATCACCAGGATAGAAGCTCAAGAAGGAGGCTACTGAGCTGAAGACTACAATTAGGAGACTGGACCTGGCAGACATCTATAGAGCTCTACACCCAAATGCAAAGAAATTCACATTATTTTCAAGTGCACATCGTTCATAATTGAAAACGAACCACATGCTAGGACACAAATGAAGCTTGAGTATATTTAACCACATAAAGGTCACTCAGAGGTCCCTTTCAGAGCACCAGGACATAAAGCTGGAGATAAACAGGAGGATGATCAGAACAGCAAGCATCAACTACTGGAGGATAAGTAATAATCTTCTGTGAAATGAGGGGGTACTGGCCCAGAATAGAGATGAAAGTAGGAAACGTTTAGAAATGAATGAGACTGCAACATACCTGTCAGAGGATGTTTCATAGTGTATAATGCACATACGCAAAAAGAACAGAGACTTACTCTCCAGTAACTAGGCCAGTTAATCCACCAAGAGCAAAAGAAAAGAAATAATGAAAGATCAGTACAGAGATCAATGAGAGGAAAGACAGGGAAAAATTCAAAAAAAATCAATGCAGTAGATAAAAGATGGTTCTTTGGAAGGATTAATAGAAACGACAGACATGACCAAGGAAAGGTAGGAGCAAATGTCACTAGCCTGGATAAGGGTGACACCAGAGAATTATAGTGGACCCTAACCAATTACAAAGTACTATGATTATCTGAAATCAAATGAATTCAACAATGTGGAATACTTGGAAAGATATTTAGAAAAATAATACCTCCTTAGATTATGCCAGATAGAGGTAAAAAAAAAACTCCACAGACCCATATCAAAATAAGAAATAGATATGATTATCAAGAAACAACCAGTGAAAAAAATTTCCATGATAGGTGGTTCACAGGAGAATTCTATCAAGCATTCAGGGAAAAGTTTACACCAATCCTACACAAATTACTCCAGAGCATAGAAAAAGACAGCAAACAATCGTTGTGTGAGGAAAACTACAGGACCCTACTACAAGAAGCCAAAAACAAGCTCTACAAATGGAAGAATATCCCAGGCTCATGGATTGGAGGACTCAAGATAGTAAATGTCAATTTTACCGATGGTACTCTATAAGTAGTATGATATTCCAGTACAAATACTAACATCCTTATTCAAAGATTTGGAAACGGTGACTACCAATTTCATGTGGACAATTAAGAAGTCCAGAGTAATGAGAGAAATCCTCAAGAAGAAGACAAAGTTGAAGGATTTACTTGACTTTAAACCTACTATCCAGCCACAGTGTCAAAACAATTTGTCACTGACATAATGACAAATACTGACATCAATGGAAAAGAACAGAAAATCCAGAAATAAAACCTCCAGCATAAAGACATCTGATCTTTCATAAGGGGCCAAAAATCATCAACTGGGAAGTGGATTCCCTATACACCAAATGGTGCTTGGAAACCTGGTTATCTACCTGCAAAAAAATTAAGCAAGGTTTTTATCCACCCCATACACAAGAAAAAATTCAAGGTGGGCTACAGACCTCTAAGTAAAACCTCAAACTATTAGAACCATCAACTTGGGTATCAGGACAAACCAAAGAAATTTGATACATGCATAGGCTTACTGAAATAGAGAAGAATTACACACACAGAAGCAGCTGAAATTGGTAAGTGCGGTGTGCTAAAACACTTGTGTTCATTGAAAGACCTTAGCAAAAGAGTAATAAGAGAATGCACAGTATGGGGGAATATTTTTAACAAGACACATCAGATAAAGCACTTGCTATTAAAATCTACAACATCAAGTGTGTTATACAGGGTTCTCTAAAGAAAAATACCAGGACACTTATGATTATATATATGTACATATGAAGATATATACATATATCACGAAGGAATATAATAGCTAATTAGTCTACACAACAGTACAGAGGGTTCAGTTCAACTCACTTCCATTGGAACAATTTATATACTGGAAGTCTTGCAATTCAAAGAAGGCCACTGTGTCCAAAGTAAAGCAAGCAAACACTGTAGTCTTCCATAGAAAAATGCAGGTAAACAGGCAGTAAACAGCAGAGGGGATCACCAACAGTCAACAAGATGACAAAATCCAACAGTCCTAAGTTCAAGCAATGTATACAACCAGCAGTGTGGTAAAGTAGGTCTTGAAAGAATCTCACGCTCTAATGACAAGATCCATGGGTTGACAGTCCCACAAGTTGTGCAGTTCACAAGTTGAGGCAGAGAACTAGCAGTCACACACTGGTCTGCTCACCAGAGAGCAAAAGAGGGAGAGGCAGGACTTCTCTAGCCATTTATGTCTTTGCTCTCCAAACAAACTACCACTTTATAACCCCACATGTTCCTACTGTCCAGGTTGGCACAATAAACATACCCATCACACTCTGCTGGCCTACAATAAGAAAAAAGTAGATAGCCTACTGAGAAGATGGGTAAAAGACCGGAACAGAAGTTTCACCACGGAGGAAACCCGAATGGCCAAGAAACAGATAGGAAAATGTACCTTATTAGCCATCAGTGAAATCTACATTAAAATAATGAGGAGATACCACTAACATCCTCGAGGGCAGCTCAATTCAAGAAAATCAAAACGCAACAAATGTTGAAGGGGACGTAGCAAGATAGGAATTCTCCTTCACTGCTGATGGTCTTGTAGACACCTACAGCCACTGTGCATTGCGATCTAGCACTATTTGAAGCAAATAGAAATTGACTTACCTTACGACCCAGCAATCCATAAGAAATAGAACCAACCAGTCATCTGTATGTACTCCAATGTTTATTGTGGCACAATCCACAATCATAGTCTACAGTGTTTCACATACTTCCCTAGTATAATCAAGGTATCACTTTCAGATTTCCAGATTAGTGGATTCTTTTGTAAAATAATATGTTCTCAAAGTGATGAACTAGAGGCTGAGCCCTGGTGGCATTAAGTGGTTGAGTGTGGGACTGCAGACCACAGGCATGGTGGTTCAAATCCAGCAATGGCTCTCAGGAGCAGCACTGGGTAGCTCCCACGACCACCAGAGGGCAGTGAGGCCCCAAAACAAACAAACGAACTAACAGAGTGGTGAACTTGCTTATTTCTTTTTTATCAGCCACAATAAATCTGACCTCAAATGGATGACTCAAGTTAGAATGTTACAGTGTTCACATCTGCTTGAACTCATCTTTCCACACGTGGCGCTTTCTTGCTTGTTTTATATTTAGTTGCAATCATTTAAATTTTATACTTAAAATATGGCTTAATCTCATATTTTTAAAAGTATATACTGTTCATTTTGTGGTGCTGAATACATCCAAATAATTTTTATTTAAAATATTTTATAGTAAAAACTTATTTTTACCTTGAGTGTAGAACTGTGATGCCATCAAATGAAGAATACTAAGGAGTCTCACAAGTAGGTTGGTCAGATCTCAATAGAATCTGTAAAGGTGCAAAAATGGAGTATCTTCTGTTGAATAGTGTTTATGTGTTCATATGAACACTCACTGTAATCATATGCCTACTATTAATATATGATAAGTATAAATCATTGACACCAGCTAATTAAGCTTGAGAAGGTTAAAATTTCAAACTACAAAAGAAGTAACATAAGAAGTGGGAAGGTGTAAATTGGTTTTAGAAATCTATGTTTGTGAAAAACTAAAAACTGAAGAAAATGTGTTTTTCTAAAACTGCAAGTGCATGTGTCAGAAATATATATATACAAATAAATATACCTTTATAATGAGCAAACATGACATAAACCTAAATAGGACACTAACTACCTTTGCCTCTTTTTTTCCATTTTTCTCTATCTCTCTCCTTTCTTTTTTTAGCCAAAGAATCTCACCTCTAAATCAATTTTAATTCTAAGAATTACTTAGGATACTGAATAATAGCGTCTATAGTACTTAAAGTAAAATTTGAAAGAAAACATTTTGCTACTTAAAGAACTAATTTAAGTGCTGATATTATTTTTGAATTACCAAAAGATAATGAATAGAACTATAAATAAAAATTTTCCTTCCTGAATTATTTATTTTTTGTAGAATGTAGAATCTAATTTGTTTTATATTTTTATGAAAATGTTGCGTATCGCTCCTGAATAACCCTCTCCAAAATGTCACTTTTAGCCTTGCTTTCAATGATGTAAATGGTATAGTCCCAACTAAGATATGAGTAGGTATTCACTGATGCTCCATAAACGTTTTCTGATGATTATAAATGTATCTTGTACAGATTGCTCAGATAATTGCTTTAAATCTCCTGTGACATTTTAGTTACACTGTATGGGATTTGGGAATGGCAATGATAATATCCTATCCAAATTTGCATAAAGGCAGATTATACTTCAATCAAATTAATTTAGTTTCCCTTATAACATAATATAATATTTTGAGATCCAAAATGAACTAGTTCTGAGGACTGAAATAGCCATATAAATCATAATTAACTATCACAATGCCAAAAATCCTTAGAATTTCATCTAGATCTGGAGTGTTTTCAAGTGGAGAATATTAAATCAATAAATTTGTAATTTCATCTCTCAAAATCTATAGAGATGTATATTCAGTCTATGGTCTGTACCAACTATACTGTTAAAAGTAGAGTTCCAGATATTTGGAGAATGATAATGGCACAGGTATGTGAAGGTGCTTGGCCAGTATATGTATTAATGTATTATGAAAATCAATGTATGAATCCCCAATAAATTGATTTTAATAAATTAAAAAAAGGTAAAGTTCCAAAGTTGGTCCATACCAACCAAAAGAGAAACAATGAACATACATGGTAAAATGACACTAGACTCAATTTTTCTTCTGTGAATACTGTTTATTCTTTAAATATATACACTACACATTTCTTAAATTTTAAATTCCTTCTGCATATTCTAGAAAATGTATTATAAGTCATATAGAATGCAGCACTAGGATTACTTCTTTCTCCCAGAAACATGCATTTCCAATCTTTTGACATTTTTGAAGAAGATATTCAAACAGGAAAGTTTGACTGAAATTTAAAAATTCTCATCAAACAGGAAGATAAGCAAGCATCAATAAATTGAATTTACATTAAATGAATATAACCTTACTCAGAGTTTCATAATTTCACTTGTTCTCCTATAGTTTTTAAATGTCCAAATATTCAATATGTGCACAAGCCTTTACTAAAGCACATTTGGTTTTTTTGAATGCTATTAATTAGTTTTCCCCCTCTTTTATAGAGTCGTCCAGATGTTTCAACTACTTCACTTAGTAAATTAAAAGTAATTTCATGACTTCATTTTTCTTCCCAACTGCCATACTGTTGATAAATGAAGAACTAGAGGAGAAGTTGTGTCTGTAAAATACTTTACCCTAGAGAACAGACCTCTAAAGGCCAAATTAATTCTGTTATCAAGGCAGCACAGCCGTTGGGCAGGGATATCTCTTTACTGAAACTTCACAGATGTTGGGAGGGTCATCTTAAAGTCTGGTCACACTGAGTCATTCCTCATTATGTCTTAACACAAAGAAATACAGACTCGATTTGCATTATGCCCTGGAGTGAGTTCAGAAAAGCAGAGACTGTTCTGCTTCTGCATGAACTCACATTGGCAGCATGATTTGTAGGTGCCTAAAAACAAACATATATGAAGTACCATAGATTTTTTTTTGTTTCTCTTGGAATTCACTTTCATACTTTACTTGACTGCTTTCCTTCATCTTCACATATATTTCAATATGTATTGTCTCTGTCAAAAATCTGAAAATATTAAAAAAAATCTGAAAATATTTATAGATGGACTAGGAATACTATACTTTTACAGTATAAGTACCCATCAATCCATGGTACTCTTATCTAAATGTATCTGCTTATCAATTTTTCTTCATACTTCCCAATGTTTCAAAATTAATCATCTTAAAGCAACTTTTGTCATTTTAATTTTTATTTAAAAGATTTAAAGTTAAAATCTAGTTGAATGTTTTCTAACATCACTTCAATATCAGACTTATTTTTATCTTTGTGAGTATGTGTTATAAATTTCTTGGTTTTCCTGGCTTCCAGAAATCTTTAAAATATTTGATTACTATGCATTCCCTATTAGTTGCTGTGCACATATGGGTTCTCTAGAATAGCAAAACCGGTGACACTGAAATATAGAAAGAGGTTTATATCAATAAATGGCCTCCACTCTTGTAGAAGTGGATAAGTAGACTGGTTCAAATCTGTGGGTCAGTTGTAGACTGAAGTCTTCTCACTCCTGTAGCTGCAGGGGCTAACAAACAGAAAATAGGAAGACCACTGATTAGTGGAAATCATGCTAAATGAATCCAAGATCAGTCATAAGAATCCAAGGCCAGAGTCTGTTTATGGTGTTTGCAATCATCGGGTGGTATAGAAAATGGTCTTTGAATCAAATTGTGATTGCTACATAATTTCATGACAATTTGAAGATATATAAAAGTGTAGGGGTGTATTTGATCTGTCAAGCAGGTTGCATACAGCCTATGGTGCCTCCTTGTGGGTGTGGCCTTTTCATACAGAAGGTGCAGAAACCTCCCTCCCCCCTTGATGGCTTACCCTGGTTGCTGCCAGAGCCCTGTGATGCTTCCATTACCATTGGATCCATACAACTTTGCACCCATCAGCATGTGATGTTTATTCATTGCATATGGCTACAGGTGTCTCAAGAGGGACATGCAGATGAGTATCAGACTTGTGGAATTGAGTTGGACTGGACTGGGATGTTTTATTGATATATAATTGCTTTGTGATATAAAACTCTTTCTTACACATATATGAGTGCCTCAAAATTTGTTTGTCTAGTCAACCCAGACTAACACATAAATATGGTATTCAAATCCAGCCACAGAGGGTCCACAAACTATCAGTTTATACTAAGGGTGGACCCCAGCCAGAATGAAACTTCCTTCAACAGGATTAAGATTGTAATCGATTAAGACACTGCATTAAATCTATAGCTGCTTAACTGCTTCACAGAAGATCCCATTATGGAGTTCACCACCCAATGTTAGACACATATCATTGGAATATGTTGGTCTACCTAAGTTGATATAAAAGCTAAGTATTGTAGATGATAACTATGTTGATAGTAGTATTATATATTTCTTCACTTTTTTTGCTTAATGAAGATGACATAATTATATACTATTATATCTTACAATAAGTACTGTCACACAGATTATAGTTCTATAGTTCCACAAAATAATAGAAATTTTAAATAAAGTGAAATGATATATTACCAGTGTGGTGGTCATGTGCTTATGTTAATTCCATGATTGAGATGTAGGGGTGGAGTCTAGTCTATTAATCTGGAGACAACCATTGAGTAGCCAATGAGGCCTCAGTGTGGGCATGGCTTTCTTATATATGTGGGAAATCTCGCGATATTTTCCTCGCGAAGATGAGAAGCTATCTCCCCATTTGCTGGGAGTTAGTCTTAGAGATGATTAATCATGGACAAGACAAGATGGCAGCGTCTGAGAAGCTGGAGGAGCCGGAGCAGAAGCCACACAGCTTTGCCCTGATGGAGCCAGACCTCTGAAGCTGGAAAGGCCACGTAGGGACCCCTGCAAGTGATGAGTTGCTTTGCCACCACTGGATGCTGTTGATGGACCCTGAGCCCTGGAAGTGAGGAGCCATGGGGAGACCCCTGCCGGTGCCAGGATTCTGCACCCACTGACCTGTGACTTCATGAGTCAGAAGGAGACTTTATAGACTGATTTCGGGCATATGGGTTAATATTGGACTTATGACTTTGAACTGGACTGGGCTGGGATGTTTTCCTCAATGTCTTGTTCCTCTTGTATATAAACCTTTTCCTTATATCCATATGTGTATATTTGAAATTTGTTTCTCTACTCTTCCATGACAATACAACCAGTTCCATATCTTTTTTTTTAAAAAGTCATTTCATTGGGAGCTCATATGCCTCTCATCACAATGCATGCAATTTTTTCAAGAACATTTGTATTTTCATTGCGATCTTCCTTTTCAAAACATTTTCGTTCATCTTGAGCCCTTGGTAGCAACTCTTGATTTTTATTCCTCTCCCTCTCTCACCCTCCCTCCTTCACAAACCCTTGACAATTTGTAGATTATTGCTATTTGTGACACTTCTTTTATATTTTTCTGAAGCATAATCTATTTTTTAAATCACCACAGTTGAAAGGTGTGGTTCTATGCATCAATAATTTATCAATAAAGATTACTTTCCAAATATATGACTTTTATCTATGACATGAAAATTACTTAGATTAATTCTGTTAGCTTAAACAGAGTAAAGAGACTTGGGTTTTCCACTCTGTTTGTACTTCTGGATGTCAGTTTCCATTTGAAATCAAAAAGCTTAAAAAAGATTCCAAAATTCTTTATTTTGTACAAAATAAATATTCTATTACTATCAATATTGTTAATTTAAGACTATATATTTTTAATCTAAATAGAAAGAACAAAATTAATCTAATAATTAAATCAAGAATATTAGTATATATTTGATACATATAGCTTCATATTATGAAACTTTTATAATAAATTATATATACTCTAATTGGCAATAAAATACTCTGTAACTGCATACTGTCAATTCTCTCTTAAACATGTCTATCAAATTCAGTCCCTCCCCTCCATCAAACTGTCACTGCATAGATTTATGACCTTATAATTTCTCCACTGGGCAATTAGAATAATAGCCTTATACTCTCTTAAAGCACACTTTCTTCCTACTCCAGTCATCTTTCACTTAACTGTGAGACTCATCTTTCTGAAATTAAAATGACCCATCACACACACACACACACACACACACACACACACACACACTGATGGGGTACCCCCTGGCAGTTACATAATCTTCTGTCAACTTGGGGAAGGGGTGGAGTCTAGCCTGTTAATCAGGTCACAGCTTTATGACCTCATTTAGAGGCACATTGGAGATAAATAGCTCACTGGAGTCTAGATGCAGTCTCTCCCATGAAACATTCCTATTGACAAGACACAGAGAGCTATGCTGATGACACCAGAGTCCTGGAGCTGGAGGACCCATGTGGAGACTCACTCCAGTGCTGAGATGCTTCCACTACCACTGGATCCACAAGGCTTTCCACTCACTGACCTGTGATCTTCCTGTATTCTGAATTATTGCATGGCAGAAAAAGTCTGAAGAGGAATGTATTGCCTGGTATTGGACATATGACCTAATTTCAAACTCATGGACTTGATCTAGGTTCAGCTGGAATATACTCTTAATATAAAATTTCTCTTTAATATCAAGCTCTTTCTTATACACATATGAATGTCTTTGAATTTATTTCTCTATCCATTCTGGTACCTTTGGAGTGGAGTACTAGGGAAACAAATCATGAAGATAGAAAGTGTATACCTGCTTGACTTCTGCCTCGTGGTAGTGTTTCTTCTCTGGCTAGCCAGAAGTCCATGCAGTTTACTAGACTGTTTTCTGGATAGAATATGAGAAGTTAAAGTTTTGATTACTTGGTTTGGTGTTGTCTTTGGTTATTACTCTTTGAAGTGACAACAATGAATGCTGTTAATATATACTTTGAGTTCTAAGGTAGAAAGTCCCCTTTGAATTTCTCTGAGACCATGCTGTTCGTGAAAATCACTGACAGAAGATCAAAATGGCTAAAAGAAAGCCTGGCCCTGGCTTGAATTAGTCAGAAACCTAAGGTCACAGTTTGCATCAGTAGAATCATTTAGATAAAGATTTAGATAAGATAGATAAATATTAGGCATGGTTGTTTTAATATTGAGCTTATGAGCTGGCTCTACTGGGTTTATACTGTTTCCTTCTGCCTATTATTATTGATATAACAATTGATAGATCTGGTTATTGGGAAGTATGAACATAGAGCGCATGTAAGCCCACTTACCATCAAACAATAAAATCGGATCTTTAGAAGGGTTTAGAACATGTCTGCACAGAAGGCTCTGACAAAATAAGCCCCACCAGGCCTAGCCCCAGTGGCATAGTGGTTGAGTGCAGGACTGTAGCCCATGGGCTTGACTGTTTAAATCTAACAGCAGCTCTTCAGGAGCAAGGCTGGACCTCCCTCTCCCACCAGAAGACAGTGATGCTAAAAAAAAAAAATCCCCAACCAGTGCTTTAGAGTACTCAGGATATTTGCATTCAAAGAGACTTGCCTAGTATGCAATTGATAGACTGAAGACAAAAACAAACTCTTTGGCTTTTTGAATTTGGAACTAGTGGTTTGTGTCTGAGACAGGAAAAATTTGGAACATGAAAGGAACTTTCTGCTCTGGCTTGAACTGTCAAAGGGAGCCTGGGGAAAGGCTAAAATGCTTGTAGGTAACCAATATGAACCATTTGCTAAGTGGAAGTGAGAGAAATGTAACAATAAAAAGATGGATTGAGTCTGACCACTGATACCTGTGGACGTGTTCACAGTGATTGGAGGAGAAAATGAGAATGGATTGGCTGGCCTGAAATTCTTGAAATAGCACAAAGTGAGAAATTGATGGGGTCCATGGTTTAAAGGCAAGGCAGCCAAGGGGACACACTGATGAGGTTAAGTGTGGTGGTTTACATTGAGTTTACCAGAACCTGACCAGATGAAGAGAAGATTTCTGAGCTTTTGAACATATGGATGCTCACTTTATAGATGGCCTGTCCTGATTTGACTTCACTTGCCGATTCAGACTTCACAAATTTCCAACTGGAATGGATATTCTTCTTGTCAAACATAGGATTGTCTCCTAGTGCACTGAGTTGATGTAAGTGGGCAGTATAAAAATTGGATACCTCAAATTGGGATGAAAAAGGCATGAAGTGGTTGACTTACTAACTTTCTCAAATGCGGGCATATAATCAAAGGATTTGTGGTAAGGTGTTTGTGGTAGTTATGTAATTTGTTGTCAATTTGAGACTTAAGAATGAAGGGGTGGGGTTTAACCTGTCAGTCAGGTCGCAGCTTAATGACATCATTTGGAGAAGCTAGGGAGAAAAATAACTCACTGGATGCGGGACACACACACACACACACACACACACTCCCAGTGAGATGTTCTTGTTGAGAAGACGCATGGATCTGCACTACAGCCCTGAAGCTAAAGGAGGCCACGTGGAGGTCCCTGCCAGCACTGAGATGCTTTCTCTGCCACTGGGTGCACAAGGTTTTCCACACATTGACCTGGGATCTTCCCACTTTCAGAGTCATTGCACGTGTCGCATGAGTCTGAAGAGTCTATAGATTGGTATCAGAGAAATGAGCTAATCAGATTTATGGACTTGGTCTGGACTGGGCTGGAATGTTTTCTCAATATTCAATTGCTCTTGTATATAAAGCTCTTTCTTGAATACATGAGTGTCTAGAAACTGTTTTTCTAGTCAAACGGACTGGCACAGTGTGACTTAACTACAATTGTTAAGTATAGAATATGGTTGTGTCACTTATTATAGAAGATTCTATTTAAGTGAGGCCTTGGCACATATTGAAATGTACAGATTTTAGTTTTATGCTGTGAGGTGCAGACATGATTCTATCATTTTGTCTAAAAGTTATGTAAGTAATTACATAACTGAAGAGTTATGTAGAGTGTCAAGTTGACAAGAGGTGGTCTGTGGCAGTTATATAATCTATTGTCAACTGGAGAAAGGGGGGAGTCTATCTTGTCAATCAGGTATGGCCTCATTGATGGCCTCATTTGGAGGCATGGGGATAAATAGCTTATTGGAGGTTAAACACACTCTGTCTCAATGAGACATTCCTCAATTTTGCCACAAACTCTTGCCAACTTTATTACCCATTCTCAGGGCATATCACCCATTTCCAAATACATTTTCAATTGGATCATTTCTACTAACGTTAGCTTCTATGTGTTTTGGGCATATTTTATTCCATTTGCAACTCACTGTACTTTATGTGTTTCTTATGTATGGCAGTTGATAGCTATTTTTGATTGAGTAGGTGAATGAATGAATTTACACATTAATTCACTTAATGAGTTGATATTTTCATACTTACAAGTTCAAATCAATTCCAAATTCAAGCATCATCTCTGAAGTTTCCTCCTACATTTCTAGCATTAGCAAGTTATATTTCTGTTCTCATGTACCATTTAGTCAGTTCTCTTCAATAGCTCTATCAAATATTTTCATTTACCTCTTCTTTTTATTATAGAGTCTGAAATTTCTTTGTCAAATACCTATTTTCTGACTAGTTATGTATTTAGTATTTTGCAATATCCAAAAGCAAAGTAAAAAGTTTAGAACAACTGTGAATCAATAACATAAATGAGAGTACAAGAAGTAATTATATATCAATTAACCACCCCAGTTCAGTCCAAATCAAGTCCATAAGTCTGATACTGGTCCATAAATTCCTATTCATATTTATACAGCCACATGCTATAATGCATGCGAAGTCCTGGAAGAGAACAGGACAGTGGATACAGAAGTGCATGGATCCAAAGTCTGTGGAGACATGGCAGGATTCCAGCAGCGTCAAGGTCAGTCACAAAGTGTCCCAGCAGGCCGGAAGGCATCCTCCACTGTTTTTCTGTTTGCTTTTTACCTAGTGGCCAGTACCATAGGAGTTTAATCTATACATGCCAACAGTTCAAGTGCTGACCTGCACTTGTATACTTTCTTTTTTCAGCAGTATTATAAGTACTAAATTACTTACAGTATCAGTAGAATAACCTTATGCCTCAGTATTATGGTTGATAGTGTTTTCTAATATATAATGGACATGAAGACTCTAAAGTGGAAATTAGCCATATATGCATCATAGATATATGAATGGATTTTGGACACACATAATTCTAGCCCAAAGCAAAGAGCTTGATAATCACCCTCATGAAGAAATCACTGAAGACATGGTTGGCATATAGCAAAGTGTGGTGAAGACTAGATGGTGCCTAGCTGTCAGAAATAATAGTGTCGACTGGTTGACCAGCCCAGGAAAAAGGGAATAACAATTGATACAAAATTAGTGACAACGTGGGTGAGAGAAGGCTGATAGGGATTGATTAATGCTAATGCAACAGAGAGAAAATACTGAAACTCAAATGGAGATTGAGCATGGTAGTGGGACAAGAGGGAAGCAAATGGAAATAGAGGAGGGAACTGGGGGATAATGGGCATTTATAGAGGTTCAAATACCGGTATGTACATAGGTGCATATATTTATAAGTGATGATGGGGAAATAGATAAACATGCATACTTATAAGGTTAGTAATAGGACAACAGATGGTTATTGGTCCTCCACTCAAGTACTTCCTCAGTGCAAGAACACATTAAATTGACATTCGAAGATGTTCAACATTCCGACACTATCACTGAAGACAAATATGTGCACAAGCAAAGGTGATGAAGAAAGCTGATGATTCCCGGCTATCAAAAGATGTAGCATCTAAGGTCTTAAAGGCTTGAAAGTAAACAAACAGTCATCTAGCTCAGAAGCAACAATACCCACATGGATGAAGCACATCAGCTTGTGGGATCATGAGGTATCAAAGGGATTAGATATCAGGCTTCAAGAACTATAAAGCATAACATTGCATGCTCACTTTCCTGATATGATCACTGAGGACAAATGTGTGCATAAGTTAATGTGGTGAAGAAAGCTGATGGTGCCTGGCTACCAAAAGATATAGCATTTAGGGTCTTAAAGGCTTGAGTAAACAAGCGGCCATACAGCTGAGAAGCAACAAAGCCCACATGGAAGAAGCACACCAGCCTGTGTGATCACGAGGTGGTGAAGGGATCCGGTGTTAGGCATCAAAGAGCTAAAATTATATTATTATTAATGAAGGGGAGTACTGATTGGGGACACAAAGCCCATCAATAGGTGAAGTGACATCCTCTTGCAGAGGGTTTACAAGGAGGAGATGAGTCAGTTAAGATACAGGGCAGTAGCAATGAAATATGCAACCTTCTTCTAGTTCCAAAATGCTGTCTCCCACCCACTATCATGACCCCAATTCTACCACATAAATCCAGCTAGACCAGGAGATGTACAGTGAAGTTGGAAACATGGGAAATTTAAGATAGATGATCCCTCTAGACTAGTAATAGGAGTAGTAATACCAGGAAGGTGGAGGGATGGAGGAATAGAAAGGGAGAACCAACTTCAGGGATCTACACGTAACCTCCTCTCTGGGACATGGACATCAGGGAAGTGAGTGTTGGGACACACTGGACTGTGTACAGTACTAAAGTAATAATTTGTAAATTACTAAGGGTTCAAGGGGGAGAGAGGAGGAAGGGAAATATAGGGAGCTGATTCTGGGGGCCTGGATGGAGGGAGGATGTTTTGAGAGTGATGATGGCAGTAAGTGTATAAATGTGGTTTGCATACAATTGATATTTGTATGGATTGTGATGGGAGCTGTATGAGCCCCCAATAAAATGATTCATTTAAAAAAAAAGGAGGGAAGGAGAAGGAGCTTATACCAAGGCTCACATGAAAAATATTTTGAAAGGAATATGGTAATATGCGTACAAGCTTGATACAAATGATGTATTGAATGTTATAAGAACTGTAAGAGCCCCCAACAAAATAATTGAAAAAAAAGAAATAATAGTGTCTTGGGTCTTAGAGACTTGTCTTCAAATAAGCAGCCATGGAAGTGAGGCATCAAGTCCACAAGTAAGAAGCACACCAGTCTATGTGTCCAAAGACTATAAATAATAAAATCCAAATCTGAATGAGGGAATGGCATCGGATATTTAATTGTGTACACCTGGTTTGTAGATGGTTGTGGATAGCAGTTAAAGACCCAAATCCCTTTGCAGAGTCCATCTACAGATTAAGCTTCCAGTGAAGTTCTCTGACCAGAGTGGAAGGTTGTGAGCAGTCTGCTTAACAGACAGAGAGACTTGTAAGATTGATTATGGTAGGTGTTCTTCGGTTAAAATATCATATTTTAACATTTGATCTCCCTTCTGATCAATTAAATTTTTTTTGTTTTAAAAAAAGTGAAGCATAGACACACATGGATTAAACTTCTAATTTGCTATCTTGTAAAGTATGTGTTTTAAAGTGTGCTGTTTAATTAGATTAAAATTTAAGTCTTATAATTTGATCTCCCATTTTACCGATTTTTAATTTGTTCTAGTTTCTAATATTTTCAGTTGGTCATTGAGATTTTTCTCTGTTTTTTTTTTGTTATTGTAATTGGCTTTTTCTTTTTTCAATGTTATTTTCTTCTGTCTATGAAATCCAGGCTAGATAATTCCATTGAGACAGCAACTGTGTTAATACTTCCAAAGTGGGCATGCCAGGTTAAACTAGGGGATGGAGCTAATATGGATTAGTACAAGAATGTTTGGTGATGACAGTGCAACATTTCTTAAAGTGATTGAATTATTGAATTTATTACAAATGAATCACAGGCCAATAAAGTGTTTAAAATTGGATATGAGTTATGTTTCATCATCCAGCATCTAAAATAAGCTGTAGCTT
Source organism: Nesogale talazaci (assembly GCA_004026705.1). Lineage (NCBI taxonomy): Eukaryota > Metazoa > Chordata > Mammalia > Afrosoricida > Tenrecidae > Nesogale > Nesogale talazaci. The sequence goes on along the minus strand of PVJH01006384.1, from coordinate 29,307 downwards.
TATATCTTCCAAGGAAGACTTGTTTATTTTTCTAGCAATCCATGATATTATCAATATTCTTTGCAAAATTCAAATATGAATTTTTATTTGGTCATTCTTACCAATATCTAGCTTCTGCATGAATATTGGGCCATTGAAACTGTCATAAAAAGTCTAAATCACTCAGCAGGTTTCAGAATTGAACTGTTAATTGAAAGTTAGGGACTGTGAACCTAGCATGGGATAAAGCTGTCTCAGTCTTCTTCTGTGAAGAGCCACAGGCTTGGAAAACCTAGGGAGAAGCTGTTCTCTAGCTATTAGCATTGGAAGAAATTAAATCGATGTGAAGGCTGTGGGTTTGGATTCTAAAATGCCACAACGTGGCCCACACATACCACAACTATTTTTTGATATATTTGATTTTTAAGACTCTAAAGGGATCTCTTACTTTATGTTTGTTCAAGGTAATAGGTGAAACTTAGGTCAAAAATCACATTTTCATATTTATTTTAAATAGATCTCATGGGTATGCTGCAACTGGTAGCAAAAACATTTTTTCTGAGAAACTTAAGTTAGCCTCTGATACACAAGTCAATTATATCGGTTTACTCAATAAAGGAGGATGACTGGGGCAATTCAGTATAGTACTGAATTTTAGAATTTCAGTTAAGGAAATTAAATAGAAACATTGGAAAGGAAAGTGGACAGCATAATTATTGATATGAAAGAATATCTAATTTTTGCTATGAAAAGGTCAGAGAATTAATAATTTTAATTACAATAAGCAAATAACTACCAGGCAGGATGACATGGATTACTTGTGCAAATTACTTGTCCAATTACTTGTGCAAATTCTGGGGCCTAATTAAAGGCATTAGCTGTGTATATGGCCTACTTGAAGCAATTATGTATATTAGACACTATATTTATCTTATCAAAATTGAGTATTTTAAAATTCATTGTACATAATATCCTTTAAATCTCACTTTCATATTTAAAAGAAGTTTTCAAAATTCAGTAAAATGTGTTACAATTTTGATGCATTTGATGTGCTTATCTCACACATCTTCAGAGTAAAATCTAAAAAAGCTTCTGAAAGGGAGAGTACTGACACTAATCTTGTCCTGGTCCTCCTTAGAGGTATCAAATATTCTTTACTGTGGGTGTGAGAAATCTATTTCCCTAGACCCTTCAGACTCCCCATTTGTAATACGGTGACATCTGGGAAGTCTATATGGCTCAATGCAATTTTCTCATAGAAAACTCCTGTTAATGACAATTGCTCCTGGGTCCCTGAGTGAGATGCAAAGGCCCCTTTTCATCAGAAGTTGAGAAAAACAAATCAAAAGCAGGGTGCATTGCCATTGAAGGACTTTGAGGGACTGTGCAAAAACCTTTCAGTTTTATTTATAATGAGTTTAAGCAAAGTTACAGGTCACATTATTATAACAAATGACAATAATTTAGTATTATTTGGATATGAGGTTTTAATCATCTTATTGGAAAGTTATTTTGAAGGGAAACATTATACTTTAAGTCTGTTGACTAAATGAAATTCCAATGTTACCTGGAAGAGATCATGGCTACTATTTCTCATACATCATACAATAATAACAACAATTCCAATTATATCACAAATATAAATGAAAATACTTAAAGGATACTGGTATTCACATTCCTGCATGTGCTACTAGCTTGGAGACTAGATTGAGAAAGTAAATAGTGATTTCTTAGCTTAATAGAAACATATATATGTATATATATATGTTTAAAGACACCCCAGTTTTATTAATCACTTACTTTACATTTTTCTTTGAAGGAAAAACTAAAAGTCTGTTCAGACCAATTGAAAAGCACTCCTTCGATTTGAAATAAATATGTTAATCTGAGCCATAGATACAAAATGTACAAATAAATAAGGGAACGATAAACAGACAAATCAAGAGAGCAGGAAAAGAGCAAATATTTAATAGAACACTGCTTCTTAAAAATTAGCAAAAAACCATTCAATTATGCATATGTGGCTGAAATAGCAGCATGTTAGATAATTTGACTCTTTGATGAATGTTGAATGAAAGAAGTACTGTCATATTTGGTATCAAGAAATATTTTTCAAGCTAGATAGCAATGGGGTGACATCAATGGCTACAGCTAGAGTTCAATTGTCTATATGTGAAGGCTTGATTCTTGAATCTCAGATAATAAAGGCACTCAGTGCCATAAGTAACTTCTATTTTGAAAATGATTAATAAATATAACCTTCAAAATATCACTTTACTTGAAATGATATAGATTTAGGCTTTACATTATTTAAAATATAAATTCATCTGTTAAAAGTAGAGTCAATCTAAATATCCTTGACAGTTGAAGAATAATGTAAAACCAAAGATTTAAAATGCAATGAATCATTTTCTGAGTTTGAGGTGAAGCTATTTTATAACATTTTACAAAAATAGAAAGCTAAGTGGCTCTAAAAATCCTGAAGTCTAAAACTCTAAGCTCCCTGGCAAGAGAACTAAATGTGTAGACAGCAATAAAAATAAAAATATTTTCAGATAAAATATTTTTGACCAAATAATATAATACCAATTGCTTTACAAACTTCAAGGACATATTTCTAGAAATAGCTCCACTTAAATTTAATATGGTTTATGCCATCTATATTTTCTACTCTTTTCTACATGAGATGCTATTATGGTCCAAGATTAAAATGTGAACCCACAAGTGAATTACTTCTAGATGTATGCTCACATTTGGGTTTACTCAGTGCATTTCCAAGAAAAGACAAAACCTGCTGCCCAGAAAATGATACAAGAACATCTTTCAGCAACATAGATACAGTTACACATTTTAATTTGAGGTTTTCTATGGGCCAGAGATCTCAGCTACATTTGGCTAAACAGAGTAAATTCAAAAATTCAACTGGATTTCTCTCTGCTCCATTTGTCATCTTCTGGGTCCAAACTTGTGGTGACAGTTACATGGAAATTGTCCTAAGAGCTTCTGCTTTTGCTCAGCACTCTAAACACTGTGAATTCTGCCTATGTTGCTTTGAGCATAGCAAAATCATTTGAGCTGTTGACAGAGGGAATTACACACTGGGCCATTAACCAACAGGCCAGCAGTTCAAAACCCCGCCGGCATTCCCTCTGAGAAAGATGACATATTGTACTCCCATAAAGATTTAAAGTTCTGAAAACTCAGTGGGGCAGTTCTATTCTGTCTTATAGTGTGTCTGTGAGTCAGATTGAACTCAGTGGCAATGAGTATAACAAATCGTTTTTGGTCAAGTAAACAAAATGAATTTGTCTAGGTAATGCAGTTTACCAACAGGGTGCAAATGTTAAAACCTGTAGGAGGAAAACAATTATGGACAGACAACACAATACATTATTCAAAACATAGTCCTTAATCCATTCCAAAAGTGCCTTGATTTTCATGTAGTCACAGGTCCAAAATCTCATAATCTTCAGAAGTCCAAGACTTTGTACTATAGAGATCTTCAGCTAAATATACCCACCAGCCCTTATTTGCCTAAAATAGAATGGAAGATTAGGGCAGTGTGAACTCAAAAAATTGCACTTATTTTAATAAACTGATTTTGGAAGATGCTCATTAGTCATTTTTCCATGTTTTATTATTCTTAAGTGTCCTATCTCAGTTCCCACTCAGTGATATTATGTACAACTAAACAAAACACTGCCCGGTCCCATACTAGTCTCATAATTGTTGCTAAATTGCAGTGCAGTACTATAAGTACTCTGTCAATTCATCAGACTTAGAGTTAATTATGATGTCCTTTTCCAGGGATTGATCTCTCCTGATAATGTGTCCAAAGTACATGGGACAATGTTTTTCCATCATTGCTTTTAGGGAGTATCCTTATTGTACTTCACCTAAGGCAAGTTTTGTTGTTCTTGTTTACTATCCAAGATCCTCTGAATATTCTTCAAAAGCGTTGTAATTCAAATAAACTGAATCTCCTTCAATCATCTCTATTCATTGTCCATTTTCACACACACATGTGAAATGGCTTAGGTCAAGCATTCTTTAGTCTTTAATATAAAATCCTTGCTCTTCAGCATTGTAAAGAGATCTTGTGCACCAGATTCACACAATATTGTGCATTGTATGATCTTGACTGCTGCTTTCACCAACTTGAACACAAGCAAGCAAGATTAAATTCTTGACAACTTCAACCACTTCTCCATTTTTATGATGTTGCCTTTCGATCCAGTTGTGAGAATTTTGTTAAACTTTACATTAGGTTGCAATTAATATTGCAGACATAAATCCATGATCTTCATTAACAAATATCTCAAGTCTTCCTCACTTTCAGCAAGTAGTGTTGTATACACATCTCAAGTTGTTAATAATCAATCTTCAATCAATCCTAGTCCTGCGTGATTCTTCATAGAATGCAGGTTCTCTGAATAGTTGCTCAGCATACAGGTTGAATAAGGGTGGTGAGGAGATACAATGCCATAATGCACACATTTCCTGATTTTAAACCATTGCCTCTTTACCCATATACAGAATCCATGCACAGTAACATGTTCTGGGATTCTCATTCTCAATTCTATCCCAAGTTGATCATGACTCACATAGTCAAATACTTTTGTATTGGCAATAAAACAAAAAATATTCACATTTCTGTTATTTTCTTGAGTCAGTTATATCCTCGATCATCTAGAGGGCCAGTCATCCAAAAAGATTTATTAACATAAATGGGAACAGTAGGATCAGTCCAAGAGACTCCTCTATTCAGGGGTGGCTTAGGAATACAGGTCCAATAAGTAAAATTCTCAGCACTTACCTGACTAAATAGCCGTCATTGCTAAAAGCAAATTCTACGTTGTCATCCCTTGCCCATGGAAACACACTGGTTAATCTCCTTCCATACTTAACTTTTTAATTTGTCCCCATGTCAGCAAGTCAGCATTTCGATTTGCTCAAACAGCTCAAACAGCTTTTGGGGTAATATGCATGTCAGCAAAATCCCAGTTCAGTTCTCTCCAAGGGCGTGGTCTCTTCTGAGTCATCATGTAATTTTATTTGCTTATCTGGAGCCACAATTTTTTCCTCCTGCACATATATAAACATATGCCCTTCCCCATTTTATGACCATAACTGATTGCTATTTATCTTGTTCAAAACTCTTATACCATATAGGCTATTTGATATTTTCTGAATTCTGTTGGGTCATTGCTCTAAATGAATTAAAAATTTCACTAGATAAATGTTCCAAGGTCATATTATCTCAAGGAAAGGAATGAATTTTGATTGTGTCACTATTGTGCTTTCTGTAATGTATTTTCCAGTTCATGCTCTCTGTAACTTTTGATCTTTAAACTGTGTTTGTTTGGTTGGTTTTTGTCTTCCTCCTTAGTCACATGTGAGATGGCTTTGGAGAGTAGCTTGTCCTTCGGAAATAAGAAGGTACTTTACGTTGATTCTTACTTGTAAACTATAAAATACACGAAGTACTTTTCATGCCTCAAGCATTCCTGGGGTTTTTAAGTGCCCTTGTGACAGTTCTGACTCATAGTATTTTGTTGAACATAGTGCTACTCTCATTCATTGAACTCCAATGTTTAACAGACCAAAAGACTACATGCCCCTGCATAATCTTCACAATCATTGCTAAAGTTAAACCTTTCCTGTGGCCCATATGTCAATAGAGGTGGGGAAAGATCTTCCTCTTTTTGCTGACCCTGTTCCTCTACAAATATGATGTACTTCTCCAGGGACTGGCCCATCTTGATCACTGAAATTAATTAAATATAATATGTTTTAGGTTATGTGACCACCAGCAATATTTTTGTAAACTCTTTCTGCATTGGCTTATATTACTAGTCAAAATATTATCAGCAAATAAACAGAATCTTTTTTGATCTTTCTTTTCATTATTACTGCATTAAAAACAAGTGCTAACTACTACAATATTGTAGCCAAAGAGTCAGGATATTTGATAAAACCAGTGACTATGCAAAAACTTGCTGCAATGAAAACTATACCACACAAAGGAACCACATGACTTAAAGCATCGGTTTAGTAATTAAAGTTCTGACTGAAGCATTGGAAGATTCTGAAAATAAATTAGCAAATAATTTTAGCATCGTGGATATGTAAGTTGGGATATCCAATTTTTTTTCATGTGTTGCTATGTCGTTGAGCCAGTTCTAACCCACAGCAAACCAATGCACAACAGAATAGACACAGCACAAATAATGCACTCCTGTACATATATAAGCATATGCCCTTCCCCACTTTATGACCATAACTGATCGCCATTTGTCTTGTTCAGAATTCTTACGCCATGTAGGCTGTTCGATAGTTTCTGAATTCTGTTGGGTCACTGCTCTAAATGAAGTCATTATCATGCTGTCATTCCCTCTGAGATAGACCCACAGCCTCCATGCTTCCACCAATGACAGCACTGCTCTTGCCATCTCTGCTACGAAGGATCATTCTGTCTGTATTCCTACATAGCAGATATGCTTATGCTTCTGGAAACCAATGATATGTTCAATATCCTTGCCGCCACCATCATTCAATGTATTACTTATTTGGGCATCCTACTTCATTATTCATCTACCCAATGCATATTAAGCAGTTGAAAAACCATGACATGGGAGAACCATGTCTTAGTTCTCAGGTAATAGCTCTGCTTTTTAACACTTCTCAGGTGATAGTTGGTTTTTCTTTTAACACTTAAGAGAGGTCTTTGCAGAAAATTTGGCTGATTCAATGTGTCATTTGATTTTCTGACTACTATTTCCATGGGTTTGATGTGATGGATCCAAATAAAATGAAATCCTTGATAATTTCAAATCTTTTCTCCATTTATTTTGATGTTGCTTCTTGGTAGAATTCTGGGTAGTTGTGTTGTCTTTATGTTGTAATGTTGTCCACCAGGAAGATTACAATCATGTGTCATCATTAATCAGAGCTTCAAGTCCTTTCCCCTTTCAACAAGCAAGATTGTGTCATATACATATACAACAGACATATACAATCATATATAACAGACAGTTATTGAGACTTCCCCGGTCTCTTTGCAGTATTCTTAGACCCATGGGAGAGATTGCTTACTTAGCGAATAGATTGTTTGAATGTCTTAAGACAATTGTTGAAGTAGGACGGGGCAGGGTTTAATTCTGCAGCACATATGGTGAGTATGAGTCATAATCAACTCAATATATCCAACAACAGTATCTTTTTATCCATGTGGGTGAAACTATTACCTACATATAACTCAAAACCAAACCTAGTTCCATCAAGTCAGTGAACTGTCCATGAGGATTTCAAGACTATAAACCTTTACAGCAGAGACAGACTCATATTTTCCTTTGTAGTTACTGATTGGTTCACACTTCCAACCTTTGACTTAAATAAACAATACATTCCTACCATTCTACATATTTTTTCAATGCTAAAAATGAAACCCACAATTATTGTTGAAGAATGTTTTGCTTTCTAGAATTTAATTTAAGAACATTCCATTTAAGAACCACAGCTTTGGTGGTATTGTATTCATTGTCTCTTTGCTAGGGGTCATTTTAACCCCTGAATATACTTAGGTAATTCTGCCTTACAACTTTTAACAAAGAACGTGATAGTCACAAGTTCAATTAAATATTTCTCTGAGTCTAATTCTTAATAATCTATTTCAATTAAAATATTTAGCCTGACTTTTTATTTTTTGGAAATGATCAGAAATTTATTTCTTAATATAGATGTCATATTTAAATAACAAATAGATTTATATGAAAGTTTCAAAGGTAGCAAAAAGAATTCTCATATACCTTTCTGAATTTCTCCAAATATTAAAATGTTGCATAATTATGGTAACTTTGTCAAAACTATCAAATTGAAATCAGCAAATTACTGTGGTGTTTAAATGTTCAGCTGATAAACAGAGGTTTGACCCCATCAACTGCTCTATGGAAAATGTATGTGGCAACCTGTTTCCCTATAGATTTGCAGCCTGAGAACCCCTATGCAGTGCCTCTACTTTGCTCAACGTGTTAACTAAGAGTTTAGATTGACTTTTTGGCAAAGAAATGAATGTCACCAATATTTGCCCTTTATTGTTTCAGGTTTCATCTAAGCATGCTATTTTGTTTTAGGATGTTAGATCTCCTTACTTTTCTCTTGACAATATTATCTTCAAACTTTCAATAGTTCTGTGGAATGATCCATCAATTTTAGTTTGCCTGATATTTCTTGTAAGTACACTGGATTTTGAATGTACTGCATTTCTCTGTAAAAGATTTACATGCTTGGCTGCCGGTCATAAGATTGACAGTCTGAATCCGAAAGAGGTGCCTGAGAACAGAGTCTTAGAAATCAACTTCTGAAAAAAATCTTTGTTTTTAAAGGAAAACAGTTCTACTTTACTGCTTTCTGGGAGCAGCAACACGGTCTTTGTTTTGTTTCTAAGTATTGAGAAAAAGCACAAAAGAGATGACGATGTGTTTTCACTGCATAGCAGGGGGAACACAATATCAACAAGATTTATCATTGATGATGTTAGCCTTGATCATTTGGTTAAAGTGTGATCTGCCTATTTTCTGCAGCCTTAAATCGCTGTTTTGTGGACATGATGGATTCGTATTCCTTAACCACAAAATTAGCAGTTCAAAACAAGCGACCCCCCAGAAGAAAAATGAGGTTTTCTACTTACATAGAGTGTCACACTCTGAGCACTCTAAAGGGTCACTGTGAATCTGAATCAACTTAAGGGAAGTAAGTTTTTCTTTGTTTAAATAAAGGAGACTTAAGAGTGTAGTGGTTATTCCTTGGGCTTAGATCCCAATCTAAAAGGTTGAAAGTTTGAAACCACCAGAGAGAGAAAGGGAAAGGGAGAAGGAAAAAAAGAGGGACAGAGGGCAAGAGATGAACAGAGGAACAGAAAAAGAAAGGGGGGGATAAAGGGAGGGGGCAGAGGGAGGTAGGCTGGAAGAGAGACACAGAGAGGGAAAAACTGAATAGTGGTTATGCATTGATGCACAAGGTTAGCAGTTGGAAACTACCAGGAAAAACATGACCGTCTAGTCTCATATAAAGAGTTACCACCTCAGAAACCCACAGGGATAGTTCCGCTCTATTCTAGAGGGTCAGCATGAGTCAGAATTGACTCAATGGCCATGAGTTTGGTCTTTTGGTTGTTTTATTCCCTAATTTTTGTGAGTTACAAAGTGAAGCTGTAATAATTTCATAATCTGGTATCAATTGGAGACTCTTAAGAGTGAAGGGTTGAAGTCTAGTCTGTCAATCAGGTCATAACCAAAGAGGTCTCTGAGTTGGCATGGCCTTCTCCTAAGGATTCTGGGCACTCATGTCTTCCTCCCTGGAGTTAGGACACATTCTCCCTGCTAGACATTTCTGCTGACAAGCTACATGGAACTGTGCTTATAGAACCAGAGCCCTGGAACTGGAGGATCCATGTAGAGAACCACACGAGCACTGAAATGCTTCCACTGGTACCACAAGACTTTCCACCCACTGGCCTGTGATCATCCTGCATTCTGTGTCACTGCATGAGGTATGTGAGTCGGAAGAGGAATTTATAGATTGGTATCAGATATATGGGCTAATATTGGAATTTTGGACTTGATCTGGACTGGGATGTTTTCTTTATATATAATTACTCATTATCTAAAGCTCTTTCGCATACACACATGAGTGTCTTGCTGGATTTGTTTCTCTAGTCAATTCTGACTAAGATAGTACCAGGAGTAGGGTACTGAAGAGACAGATCGTAAAGTTGGAGAGTGGTTGCTGGCTGACTTTTGCTTCATGGTAGTTTGTCTTCTTTGGTTAGCCAGAACTCAAATAAGGCCATGTCATTAACTGGGTTATTAGTTGGAAAGAGATAGGAAGTTGAAGTTTTGATCATTTTCTTTCGTTGTTGTCTTTGATTAATCGTTTGTGAAATGGCAAAAAATGATAAAAGTAAATGCTGAGCTGGGTGGTGGGGATGACACAGAATCTCCATTTAAATATTTCAGGGACCATGCTGTTTAGTGAAAATAGCTGACAGAATTCCAAAATGGCTGATAGAAAGTCTGGCCCTGTCTTGATTCAGTCAAAGACCTAAAATCATAATTTGCATCAATAGATAGGGAATAAGGTAAGATAGATGAGGATTGAACTTGCTTAAGGTTGAGTTTAGAATGTGACTTACAAACTTTCACTAAGTGGGGGAATAATCTCATAGGAATATCTTCATAGAATTAAGATGTAGGTGTTAACTGCAATTATTAGGCATAGATTATTCTTGTTCATTTATAGAATATTATATTCAAATAAGAATGGTAGAGGAACAAATTTCAGAGACACGCATATAGGTATAAGGAAAGGGTTTATATTCAAAAGAAATGTGACACTAAGAAGGCATCCCAATCCAGTCCAGTGCAAAGTCATATGTTCAGTTCAATATTAACCCATATGCCCGCAATCAGTCCATAAAGTCTGCTTCCGGCTCAAGAAGTCACACGTCAGTGGGTGCCGAATTCTGGTGCTGGCAGGGGTCTCCGCATGGCTCCTCGCTTCCAGGGCTCAGGTCCATCAACAGCATGCCACTCCAGCTTCAGAGGTCTGTCTTCATCAAGGCAAAGCCGAGTGGTCTCTCCGCTGGCTCATCCAACTTCTCTGAGGCTGCCTCTTGTCTCTTCCGTGATTAAGCATCTCTGAAAACTAACTCCCAACAACTGGGGAAGATAGCTTCTCATCTTCATGAGAGAAATATCGCGAGGTTTCCCTGCAGTCTCAGGTGAAAGCCATGCCCACATGGAGGCCTCATCGGCTACTCAATGGCTTTCTCCTGATTAACAGGCCAGACTCCATCCCTACATTTCAATTATAAAATTAACATAAACACATGACTGCCACAGTAAGATAGATGAGGATTGAACCTGCTTAAGGTTGAGTTTAGGATGTGACTTACAAACTTTCACTAAGTGGGGGAATATTCTCATAGGAATATCTTCATAGAATTAAGATGTAAGTGTTAACTGCAATTATTAGGCATAGAATATTGTTGATTTATAGAATATTACATTTAAATAAGGATGGTACATTTTTAAAATTAAATGCATTGTTTTTTTATCATCTCAGGTATAGATTTAATTTTATTATTGTTTGAAAATTTTATATGGCTAAATAGTTGTATGAAAGTGTCAAGTTGACAATGAGTGGTCTGTGGTAGTTGCATAATCTGGTGTCAACTTGTTCTATTAAGAGTGAAGAGTGGAGTCTAGCCTGTCAATGAGGTCATAGCCAATGAGGTCTTTGGGTGGTTATGACTTCTCCTGAGGATTCTGGGAACTCCTGTCTTCTTCCCTGAAGGCAGGACACAGACTCTTTCTGAGACACATTTCTGTTAACAAGCTACATGAAGCTATGATGACAGAGGCCTGGAGTTGGAGGAGCCATGTGGGGAGGTACAGCAGTGCTAAGATGTTCCACCAGCACAGAATCATCCTGCGTAGTGTGTCAGTGCATGTATTGCGTCAGTCTGAAGAGTTTACAGACCAGTAATGGATAAATAGCATAATATCACACTTATGGATTGTTCTGGACTGGGATGGATGTTTTCTTAATATACAACTATTCTTTATATAAAGCTCTTTCTTATACACATATGAGTGTCTCCATAGACTTGTTTCTTTAAGTCTACTTGGAATAATACAAAATCCCTATTTTCAAGGGGGAGGAGAATTAAGCTTTAACCATGAGTAGTTTGAGACTATTTGTATATAGTATTTGAAAAAATTCTGCAAGTAAAATGTATCTTTATTTTTCATTTATTTATTCAATCATTTATTTCTATCAGTAAGGGTTGACATAAATGTGTGTTATAAACAAAAACTTGTACTGTTAGTTGTTTTGCTTAAATTGTTCAAACTTTTAGCACTGGGACCTCATTCAGATTTGCTCCTGGGTTCTTTTGACAGGCATCCATGTTGTTTTATTTTACTTCATTTTTTAGAACTCTCACGCTATTCTCCATAGTGAACAGTTACATATTTAACTCTGCACTTTCTTTTTGAACTTTTTATACATCATTTTATTGGCAGCTCTTACAGCTCTTATAACAATCCATGCATATTTTGCCATCATCATTTTCTAAATATGTTGTATCTACTTGAGTCCTCAGACTCTATTTTCCCTTCCTCCCCAACCTTTCACCCTGTGAACCCTTTGTACCTTATACATTATTTTCATAACTTACACTGTCTTCTGTCTCTCTACACCCACATTTCTGTTGTTTCCCCCCCTGGGGCAGGTAGGAGAGGAGATCCGGGCAGAGGTTATATGTCAATTATTGTGATTGGTTCCTCATTTCTCCCTCTTCAAACCCACCCCACCACTCTTCCTCCTACCCTCATGATATTGCTATTCCCATTACTGTTCCTAAGGGGTTTATCTGTCCTGAAGTCCATGTTTTGAAAGCTGTATCTGGACCAGTTTACCTGCTCTGGACTAGTCAAGTTGGTATAGTAGATAAGGGGTCATGATAATAGGGAGAAGGAAGCAGTGGAGGATTGTTGTGGGTTCTGTGGGTTCCTTGTTGCACCCTGATTGTTTCATTCATTCCTTGTGGTCCTACCATCGGGGATGTCCCCCGATGGGCTGTGGGTCTCCGCTCTGACCCCGATCATTCATATTGAACTAATTATTTGTTTGACCCTTCTGATGCTGATGCCTGATTCCGTCAACTCCTCAGGATCACACAGTCTGTTGTGCTTCCTCCATGTAGACTTTGTTGCTTCCCTGCTAGAGAACTTCTCATTTAACTTCAAACCTTTAAGACCACAGATGCTATATTTTTTAATAGCCAGGTACCATCAGCTTTCTTTACCATAGTAGTTTATGCACCCAATTTTCTTCAGTAAACATGTCAGGAAGGGAAGATCACTGAATTCCAGCTTATTAAAGCCAAGTGTTCTTAGTTGAGGGAGGACTAGAATAAAGACCCAATGTCTCATACTACCTTACTACTTAACATTTAAATATATATACATAGACCTATATCCCTATGTTATATATTCTTACATTTGCACATATGCATACCTATATTTATAGCTCTACAAATGTCTTCTACCTCTTAGTCCTTTCCTCTATTTCCTTTTACTTTCCTTCTCTCCCATTATAATATTTAACCTTCATTCAGGGCTTAATAATTTCTGTCAGCTACATTGTGCCTGATCAAGCCCTACCCAACATGTTATACTCTCCTTATTATCAATTTTAGTTTTCTTATTGTTCCCTTATCTCTGGACTTTTTAGTTCCCTTAAACACTTCCCCCCACCTCCTCCTCTCCTCTGCCCCTCCCAGGACAGTTTACCCTGCCTATCTCGTATGGATAGACAGGAGAGGAGAAAAAAAAGACCATACATGGTTCCACATCTGTTTGCTGACTCTTATGGGTGCTTTCCACTCAGATTGGTAAGGTGTCAAGTCCTGCAGACTGATTCCAAAGTCTTTTTCCGGAATTCTTTGGGGAATACTGTTGCACTCCTTTCATGTTTTGCACCAGTGAGAAGGCAGACCAGGCACAATTCCCACAGAGTGTCTCCAGTTCTGTCTCCTGTAGTTTTGTGCTCAGTGAGGGGGTATTGTGTCTCATGGTGGGGCCAGCCCTGTGGTCTTCTCTGTGCCTTGACTGCTTTGAGCAGGAAAGTTGCCCTTGAGACTTGGTGGGCTAAGATGTGGTTCTCTCTCTCTCTCTCTCCCCTCCCTCCTAGTTTGTGCCTGTGTGGTCTGGGCTGACCTGCCACCCTCCCCTGACTGTGTCTTCAGTCCTTTCAGTCCTTCAGTGCTTCAGTAGTGCGTTCTTCTGGAGAGTGGGATCAACGTAGTTGGGATGGGGCCAGTCTCACAGACTTTCCCTTGTGTGTGGGCTAGCGTCTGATTCACCTACTGCCTGTGTCTGTCCTTTTTTTCCTCCTCTTCTTTAGTTGGCTGTCATATACATCCCTGGGTTGGGTCTGACCCTGTCAATGTCCCTGGACCTCGGCCCAGGAATTTATGCATTTACTGACTTTCGTCCGTTTCCCCTGTGCTTTTTAAGCTTATCTTAGTGGACTCATAGCATACGTGTCTTTTTATGCTTGATTTTCTTTGCTTAGCATAATTTCCTCCAGCTCTTCCCATGAGATGATTCAACTGAAAAACAGAACCAGACAAAGATGCCCCACTTTTATTCAACATATTCCTGGAGGTCCTAGCTAACTACATAAGGAAAAGAAAAGCTATCAGAGGTAGCCATATGGGGAAAGAAGACATGAAACTATTGTTATTCTCAGATGAAATGATTTTATATGGGGAAAATATGAAAATCACCACAAGAGGAGTGCTGGAAGTGATAGAGGAATATGACAGAGTGACAGGATGCAAGATCAACCTTGTCTGTTCCCTTTTTCAGTGGGATTGATTTTGTTTTCACCCCAGGTTAACTGTTGGCTTTTCATATATAGCTTGTATTATATTGAAGATTTTCCTTCCACTCCTATCTTCTTGAGTGTCTTAACTAGGAATGGGTGTTGGATGTTTTTGAGTGCCTTTTCTGCATCTATTGATATTATCCTGTGCATTTTATCCTTTTTCTTATCAACTGATGGATTTTTGGATGTTGAACCACCCCTGCATCTCTAGAATGAATCCCATTTAGTCATGGCTATTTCTTTGCTTTATCAACATTTGTATTCTTTTGACCAGTATTTTGTTAACGATTCTTGCATAGATGTTCATTAAAGATATTGGTCTGCATTTCTCAATTCTTGTGAGAACCTTGCCTACTTTAGGTATCAGTGTCACGCAAGCTTCATAGAAAAAGTTTGGAAGATTACTATCTTTTTCTTTGCTTTGGAAGGGTTTGTTATTGATTGGTGTGGCAGTCATGTGCTTATGTTAATTTTATAATTGAAATGTAGGGGTGGAGTCTGGCCTGTTAATCAGGAGAAAGTCATTGAGTAGCTGATGAGACCCCTGTGTGGGCATGGCTTTCACCTGAGACTCCTGGGAAATCTCGCGGTATTTCCCTTGTGAAGATGAGAAATTATCTCCTATCTCCCCCAGTTGTTGAGAGTTAGTTTCAGAGGCTATTAATCATGGAAAAGACAAGATGCAGCCTCGGAGAAGTTGGAGGAGCCATCGGAGAGACCACACGGCTTTGCCCTGATGAAGACAGACCTCTGAAACTGGAGCGGCATGCTGTTGATGGACCTGAGCCCTGGAAGTGAGGAGCCATGAGGAGACCCCTGCCAGCACCAGAATTCTGCACCCATTGACCTGTGACTTCCTGAGTCAGAAGCAGACTTTATAGACTGATTTCGGGCATATGGGTTATTATTGGACTTATGACTTTGAGCTGGACTGGGCTGGGATGTTTTCTCAATGTCCTGTTCCCTTTGAATATAAACCCTTTCCTTATACCTATATGCGTGTCTCTGAAATTTGTTCCTCTAATCTACCCGGACTAACACAATTGGTGTCAGTTCTTTCCTAAATGCTTAGAATTCTCCTGTGAAGCAATCAGGCCAGGGAAAATTTTGCTTGGTATTTCCCTGATAAACTTGTCTGTTTCCTTTATTGCTTTGGACCTTTTGAAAATCTTGGCGTTCATATGGGATAGTCTAGGGAGGGATTGTTTTTCCAAGTATTTGTCCATGACTTCCAAGTTGTTGAATTCACGGGAGTGTAGGTCTTCATAGTACTATATAATTGATCTTTTTTAATTTCATTAGAATCGGTTGCAATTTCCCCTGCTTCATTGTTCATCCTGACTATTGAAATTTGTTACTTGTTTTCTTTGGTGAGGTTTGTCTATCCATTCTGGTATATCAATTCTGATAATCCTTTTAAATAACCAGCTTTTTTGCTGTGTTGACATTTTGCAGTATTTTTTGTTTTCTCACTAGTTTCTTCCCTAATTTTTATTATTCATTTTCTTTTGCTATTAGGTTTGTACTGTTGACCCTGTTTTAACTGTTGAACCTTTGATTCTCAGCCTATTTCTGTCTGCAAGCTTGAGATATGTCATCTTGCAGATGGATGAGTTGTTTTCTAAGCCAGTCCACTACTCTCTGTCTTTCAAGGGGCGAGTTATAACATCCACTTGTGGACACAGTGATCTCATCTCATACCTTCTTTGTTGAGTGTTCTCATACCACAATTCCTGTCAGTGTCATTGTGCCTGTGCATGTGTGTGGTGTGGGGGAGGGAGTGTCAATCCTGCCTTTTCACCAGTCAACTGATGTTATCTTGGGTGCTATTTCCAATATGTTGACCTGTTGGTGGAGTTGGTCTATGTGGTGGTCTCCTATTTATATTTGGTGAGTGGTGTTTCTAATCCCACTGGATTGGCAAGGACTTTTTGTAGAGTTGGGCTTATTTTAATGTATTCTTTGAGCTTTTCCTTGTCCAGAAATACCATTCCTCTTCTATCTTAATGGAATATTTGGCTGGATCCTTGGTTTTGCAGTGCTTCATTCAACTTTCAGAAAATGTTACTCCACTCTCCATTTCTTCATGGTGTCTGTTGATAGGTATGAGCATATTCCTATTTGGGTGCCTTTATAGGCAACTGCCTCCCCCCCATATGTGCACTCATTTTCTCCTTTTCCTCATAGTTGAATCTTTTCACAATTATGTGCCTTGGGGACTTCTTGGGATTCAATCTAACTGGTGTCCTCACTGCTTCCTGGATGGGTGCCTAATTTTCATTCATTAAACTGGGAGTTTTCCTTTAAGAATTTTCCTTCATTCTTTTTGTCATTAATTCTTCATTATGTCTTGTTCTGGTGGTTCAATTACTCAAATATCATTCCTTTTCATAGCATCCAACATTTTTCTCAGGTTTGAAGCTTCTTTGATTATCTTGTTTGGCTGTCTTTCTGTTTGTTTAAGACTGCCTGGTCACTCAAGGTTACTTATATGGGGTCTTGGCTTCTAGTCTGTTTGTGAAGCTTATTAATTTGTTATTTAATTTACCTTGTCCCTTAGCTCTTGTATTTCCCTTCCATGCTGGTCCTTTAATTGTTGTGTTTCCCTTTGATGGTTTTCCCTTAATTCTCAAATTTCCCTTCAGTGTGTGGTGTTTTTCACTTCTTTTATTAAATATTAAAAAATATGTAACCCCTTTTATGTATTGAAAATCTCTCATATCCTATATGATTCTAGCCTATAATCCTATAAGCATTATGTTGATTTCTTTCTGTGGCAATTCAACCTCAGTTTCTTCTATGAATATTGCCAGCTCCAGGATTTCCCTGATATTGTATTTTGTTTTTCCTATTGTTTCATTGAGGTTGTTGTGGATGGTTGCTCTCTGCATATTGTTTTGGAAGAGCATGGCATCACTTTCTGGACAGAGAACCCTGGGCTCTCTCTTTGAGAGATTGGTCAGAATGCTTATGCAGAATGTCGATAGCCAGCTGCACTGAGAGGTCCATCTGCTTCTTTACCACACTAGGGTCTTACTCACCATAGACAGCTGAGTTTTCCTATATGAAAGGCAGGTATGGTGTCCCTTTCAGGGAACATGGGCATGGCAGTGCAGGCCGTGAGGTTGCACTCTGTGGGGATGGTCGGCAGTAGTGAAAGAAACCCCACTGCAAGAGGTGGTGGTGCCAGGAGATGCTGGAAGAAGCTCTGCTGGTGCAGGAGAGAGTACCAGACTGCAGTAGACAGAGCCCCACTGCTATGGGCAGGGGTGCTGGGTAGAGGCAGTAAAGGCCCTTCTGATACAGTTGGGGAAGCTTGGGTAAAAGTGGAAAAAGTCCCATTGCCACGGTGTATTATTCTCAGTAGACTAGAGAAACAAATTCATAGACATATATATGTGTATGGGAAAGAGCTTTATATATATACATATATATATGAGCAATTGAATATTGAGAAAATATCTCAGCCTAGACCACGTCAATTCCATAAGTCTGGTATTAGCCCATATGTCTGAAACCAGTCTATAAAGTCGTCTTCAGACTCATGCTTGTTGTTGTTTGTTGATTTATATTACCAAGTATAAAAACAAATCAACAGAAATAAAATAATAGAAACACAAATTCCGTATAATTTCAGTTTCCACATGATATACTGACATCTAGGTCAAGTGTTTCCTGAGTCAAAATTTAAAGATATACTCTAACAACCTGAGATGTTATGGGTTTATTTGTAATAAGCAGGGAACTTGTTGAGTTTTGCTTGCATGGTAAGCTAAGTGTTGGGTGGCTAACCTAGAAGACAAAGGAACACACCCACGAGCCACTCAAGGGTCCTATGAGCTAAAATTGATTTTAAGCCAGTAATTTTTCTTTTTAACAACAAGCCCCTTTATTTATGTAAAAACAACAACTTATAGAATACTTCCAGTCGGTATCTAAAGCATTATCAACATAACACAGATTTGTTTACTGGCAGAATTAGCACCTCTCTTAAACCAAGTAAAATCTTTAGTAAACAAAGCAACAAATATGTAAATTTTAGTGGGGAAAAGAAAAGAAATATGAAAAATATCAGTCTACACAAGAAGATGTGAAAAGTGATACACTTCTTCAAACATAAACAAAACTCACTGCTGTTGAGTTATTTATGACACATTGACAGTGTTCAACTGCCCTGTGGATTTCTCAGGCTGACATCTTTAAGGGTGCAGAGAGTCTCATCTGTGGGCAGCAGATCAACTGGTATTTTTGAAAGGCTGATCTTGTAATTACAAGACAACATATAATCCACTGACTATATTTTGGAGTAAGAAATGAGGAAATTGAAACTTACAATTTCCAAAAAGTATGGTAATTTCTAAAATGAACAAAAAACCAGGATTTCTGATACAGATCTAATCTAATCCTATAATACTATGATTTTTTTGTTCTTGTGTGGTTGCTTGTTTTGTGTTTTCATTACTCATACTTTACATTTTAAATATGTTCAGATTCAAAAAATAAATTATACGACACTGCTGTGAATTGTAAAACTTATATGTTATAGTTTATTCATTAAAATTCTTTCTATTTCATGCAAGTGTTTTCTTGCCTGTAGCTGGAGTAAAAGAATATAATTTTCTATGATTTTCATCAAGTCTACTAATTTATTCTAAGCTACTCTTTAATATTAAAAGTATTTTTGTACTCACCAAAATGCTAGTTATCAAATTTATCCTGATCATGGTTATCCAGAGTCCATTTTCAAAGCATGATCATGGTTATCCAGAGTCTATTTTAAATCCTACGAACACATCATGAGATCTTTCTCAAATGAAAGTAAGGTGATACTAACTGTAGAGATATTAGATATAGATATATTTTAATAAAATAACTTTTAAGATGTAGAATATCTTTAGAATATATTTTGAATAATGGCTTCTAAATGCATTTACATTTTAGGAAAAAGTGATGCCAAGAAATTAATTAATTAATTAATTAATTAATTTCACCAGAGGGCAGTGATGCTCAAAAACAAACAAACAAACAAACACACAAACAAACATAAACGAAATAAATTATTTATTGTGTCCACTGGAGTTTTTATTCTCAAAAAGAGTATTTCAAATTTTAAAAAAAATATGAATATATGCACAAAAATTCAGGTCATGCTATTTTAATAATGAGAGATATATGCTTATGATACAAGAATTTGTTTAATATTCATAGCTTTTTAAAAGATATAAATTATTAAAGAAAAAAGTCTATGTATAGATTAGACCTTTGATGTGAAGCCAGAGAGCACAGTTAAAGACACAGACTCTATTATGCGAAATAATTTTTGAATTTCTTTGTAAACATTAAGTTCAGTATTGATGCTTATTGAAAGCAGTTCTAAAATTGCTCAAGCTCAAAAATGCAAGTCAAAAGTGACTGGTTTGTTTTGAAAGGTTCCTGCTTGAATCTGAGCAACCATCCTGGTGCACCTTTTATAGAAAGAGAATTGTATATATGAATTGTATATATATTTTACCTCTTCTAAATGAAAGAATTTTAATTCTAAAGGGTCCAACTGAAGTTCCTATGCTTTCCAAACTCATATTCCATCTCTGTGGCAGATTGCAATTGGTTTACTTTCTATCAATGTTGAGTTTTTGTTTTGTTTTTGTTTTTTGGGGGGAGGGCATCACTGCCTCTGGTGGTTGTGGGTCAATGTTGTATTTGAGCGGAGGTCTAGACAGGGAAGAACACTGGAGTGAAAAAGAGTTTATCATGAACTGATTCATAGTGCACCTATTGCCAAGCCTCTCCTTTACTTTTTCTAGAACTAAAGAAATATAGTGGTAATATTTCATTAGATTTGAAGAAATTAATATTAAGATATAAACCAATAGTGATTTGAAATTATTTAAAATATATAAACATGTACTTAAAGTATTAAGAAAAACGACATCTTTACAATCATTGCATGAATTACTAAAATTTAGTCCCTTTCTAACTTCTGTGAAAGGAACATACAACATAATTTCTATATAGTATTCACTAGCATGCAAAAATTCTCAATATTCATTTAATCATTTTAGGACTACTTTGATGAATTTTGATAAATGTATATTTTCATTTATAATGAATTCATGTATAAAGCAACA
Source organism: Nesogale talazaci (assembly GCA_004026705.1). Classification (NCBI taxonomy): domain Eukaryota; kingdom Metazoa; phylum Chordata; class Mammalia; order Afrosoricida; family Tenrecidae; genus Nesogale; species Nesogale talazaci. The sequence goes on along the minus strand of PVJH01006384.1, from coordinate 8,743 downwards.
CCATGATCAATATTTTTCAAAATGCAGAAGGCTTCAAAAACAACATAGAAAATGGAAATTGATAGATAATGGATTTTTCCAAGAAGTTTTAAAGTCTTGCCTCATAGAAAATATTACAATTATCACCACACATCTTTTGTGCCTCCTTCAAGTTAATATTCCCATCCTTATAAATGTTCTTATGTTTAAGCCTGTTATTGTCACCACTGGGCCAATACATCCAGTGAAGGTTTTTCCTCTCTTTACTGCCCCTCTACCCAACATGATGACCGTTTTCTCCTGACAAGGTGTACAAAATATGTGACACAAAGTCTCACCATTTATATTTCTAAGGAGCATCTGGTTGTACTTCCTCCAAAACAGATCTATTTGGTCTTTTGGCAGTTCATCATACTTTCTATGCTTTTCACCAATCATCATAGTTCAAATGCACCAATTTTGCTTCAGATTTCCTTATTCAATGTACAACTTTCACATGCATATGTGATGATTGAAAATGCCGTGGTTTGAAGCAGGTGCATCTTAAGTCCTTAAGTATCATCCTTGCTCTTCAACACTTGAAAGAAGTCTCGTGCAGCACATTCACCCAACGTAATGTGTAGTGGGATCCCTTCACTGCTGCTTCTTGAATATTGACTGCATACCCAAGCAAGACAAAAACCTTAAAAACTTAAATATTTTCTTCATCATGATGTCACCTACTGGTTCAGTTGTGAGAATTATTGTTTTCTTTACATTGAGTTGCAATCCATACTGAAGGCTGCAACCCTAGACCTTCATCAGCAAGTGCTTCATGTCCTCTCTCTCAGCAAGCCAGGTGGTGTCATTGGCCTACCACAGGTTATTAATAAGTCTCCCAAGAATCCTGGCATTGCATTCTTTTTCACTTGAGCTAGCTTCTCTCATTATTTGCTCAGCATACACAGTGAATAAGCATGGTGAGAAGATCCAAACCTGTGCTGCAAACCTTCCCTGATTTTAAACCATGCAATGTTCTGTTCTGTTTGCATAATTGCCTCTTGTTCGTGAATTTCTGCTATTCTCAAGACTATCAATAGTTTTTTAAAAGCTGAACAGTTGAATGGAACAGAAGTAAACATTTTCTGCTATTCCCTGCTTTCAGCCAAGTTTCTTCTGACATCAACAATAATATCCCTTGTTCTATGTCCTTTTCTGAATCCAGGCTGAACCTCTGGCAACTCCCTTTCAAAGCTACCAACTGCTGCAACCCTCGTTGGATGATCTTCAGCAAAAGTTTACTTTTACATATGTGATAATAATCCCACTGTACTTTAGTCTGAACATTATGGTGAGTCATCTTTCTTTGGAATGGGTAAAATTTTGAATTGCTTCAGGTCAGTTGGAGAAATAGTTTTTGATTTTTTCTGCTTTTCTTCTCTTTTTAATGACCTTTTGTTATCTTCACATATGATGTTTTTGATATCAAGCCACATTTTATCATTTGAGTTTAGTACATCAAGTCTGTTATTGAGATGTTCATTACCTTCAGGAGATTCATGGTTATAATTTGGACTTGGCTTTCATTTTCTTTTCCTTCAATGTTTATTTCATTTGAGCAATTGATAACCTGTTAAGATTGAGCTTCTCTATTATGTCTTCCTACAAATCTAATGAATTTGATTTATATCTATTCCATTTAGAGAAGTTCATGTGTATAGTCACTTTTTATATTGTTGAAAAATAGGATTTGCAATGAACAAGTCACTGTCTTGAAAAATTCTATCATATGATCTCTTCCTTTCTGTCACCAAGACAATATTTTCCAAATTACTGTTATTTCCTTTTTGCTTCTAACTTTTAAAATTCAATCTCCAATAATTATTAATGCATCTTTATTGCGTGCTTAACCAATTTCAGACTGAAAGCATTGGTATAATTCTTTAATTTCTGCACCACTAGTTTTAGTTTTGGCATAACACTGAATAGTCATTGTGTTGATTAGATTTCATTGTGTGAAGACAGACATTATCCTATCACAGATAGAATTGTACTTCAAGATTGATCTTGAAATGTGCTTTTTGAAGATGAATGCAAAATGCAATGCTGATGCTCTTTATTGTACCATTGCATTCATTGTAGAACATAGGATATCATAGGATAGTTGGCCAGCCAACTATCTATTCCAACTCATTAATGCTGAGAAAGTGAATATTTTTCATTCCATTTCATTTTTCTTGGCTTCCAACTTTCCAGATTCACCCCTGGATCCTTGCAAATGTTGAAACCTGGAACTATTCATTATACTCTGGATCCCAAGGTATCAAGGTCTAGTTGCACCATAGTTGAAGATGGTAGCTGGAGGTTTCTGAGCACTCACATCCAGGCTATCTGAATTTTAAAAACATATTCCTCGTTACGTGCTCCCACCAACAGTCTGGGGAGAACCCCATAGTTCGTGAATGTATTGAAATCTGAGAATGAGAACTTAGAGATAAATGGTTCAAAAGACGGAAGTGCTCAGTCCACACACAGAGAATATGGCGAAACCGGTTGCCAATGCTTCTTTTATATCCCATATTATATGCAAACTGTTAAGACAGAAACTTTCTGCTATTCTTGTCAAGGAAAAAGCCAGATGAAGAAACCGTTAAGTAAGGAGTAGGTATATGTTTTCTATAGTCTTACATTTCTACCTTCACAGCTGGGAAGTTTGGTTGTTGACATTTTGTGTATTTTTAAAATTGTGACAAACACATATGTAAAAATATTTGCGGTCTCAACATATTTTATATGTACAATTCAATGACATTAATTTTGTTCAGCATATTGTGCACAATCAATTTGTGCCACTCAATTTCAAAATTTCTCTCACCTCCTTAAAAGAGCCTCTATACTGTCTAAGCAATGAGTAATGAATCTGATTCCCTCTAGCTCTGGCACTTGCTAATAGATTTTGCCCCCTTATATATTGCCTAATCTACAAATGTCAAATATATAAGATAGTGCAATGGTTTCCTTTTTTAATTGGCTTATTTTGTTAATGCTTTAAGGTGTATTTAGAGTGAACTATTGTTAGAACTACATTTCTCTTTTAGCATAGGTTGACACCAAAACAAACAAACAAATAAAATACCACTGAGTCTAATTCAACTCCTACTGACCTTCTCCAGGATTTCCAAGACTTTCCATTTTGAGGGACACAGTTATCCTTATCTTTCTTCTGCAGAGCACTTGCCACGTGTTCTGGGTTGTAAGAACTGGTTACCTTAATGTTGGCAGTTCAAACCTACCAGTAGCGCTTCAGGAAAAATATGAGGATATCTGCTTCTGTAAAGATGTACAATGTACAACTCATATAGAATTGCTATGATTCTGAATTGATGCCATGGCATTGGAGTACTTGTTGATACCTTGGTGTAACCCAAACCATATGCATTGCCAAAGAGTCAGTGCTGACTTCTAGTGGCCCTTGAGGACAGGGTGGAACGGCCCCTTAAGTTTCTAAGACTGTCATTGTTTCTGAGAGCAGAAAGGCCAGTCGTTCTTTCCCAGAGCAGTTGGAGGTTACGAACGACTGACTTTGTGGAGAGCAGCACGGCGTGTAACAACTACACTGCCAAAGTTCTAGAAACATGAGTGTCCATGTACCATCTGCATTTCAATATCATTTTGGGTATATACCTCCCAGAAGAACTATGAATTCAGCCATTTATCCTGTACTTTATATGTGTTTACAGGTATAAAGCCTCCTTGAAGCACTACTTTGTTTATACTGTTGGATTTTTATGTATTTTCTTACTTTCTCTCCCTTTTTGTTTTTAACATGAGCATCTGCAAGGGAATGACAGGGACCATGAGGTGGGTTTTATTTTTTTTTAATTTTACTGTGATTTAGATAAAGGTTTTTACAAAGCAGTCAGTTCTGCACCCAAAAAATCCATACACATATTGTTTCTTTTCATCCATTGCAATTCTGTCACTGTTCTATTACTGAAGAAAAGAGGAGTCCTTCTGTCTGTATCGTTCAGTTCCAATGGTATAAAATTTTCATTTTACACTTTATACCCAGGGTGGGTTAGCTCAATTTCTATATATTTGGACCATTTTAGGTAATTTTCAATGAGCATAATGTTTGTGTTTTCTTAGCATATTTTTTCCATCTGTTTGTTAAGAATTTAAATACATCTTATCCCCCCTCCCCCCCCCAGTGTGGAGCCTACCTCTCTGACTGCAGCTGCTTGGTTCCAGGTAATAGGTCACTGTAGACCAAAGGATGCCATCCTTTGGGGCAAGTTATAGATTAGAGACACAGATTTAGGGGTCACACATGATAGCCCAATGTTCTGATAGATCAGCTGCCCATCTTGGGCTGATTTTCCATAATTTTTTTAGGATGCCAGTCACAAGCTTGGAGTCTGTATTATACCCTTCCTTTCTGACTTACTGGTTGTGACTACTTCTTTAGGTTAGATAGCCCACTCACAAAATTCAAGTTGTGCATACCACACTTAAAACTGCAAATTTATCATAGTGAAACATGGACACACAGGGCAAAGTCTGACAAGTTTCTGAAAGTGCACCTCCTGTATCCCAAAGTTAAAGTTTCCTTCCAAGATGTTCTTGGTAACCACAATCTCTAAGCCTCTGCATTCAAGACTTTGATAGGATACTCTTGTATGGCAGGCCAACTCATATTTCGTCAGGCTAGTTGACATCAACCCTCTAGGTGAGTCGTTCTTGACCTGGTCCCTCTAAGTACCAACCCTAATTCTCTGTTGTGTTCTGGAAGTCCCAGAAGATGAAACTCATCTCACCTCGAGTTAAGTCTTTGAAGTCAAGGACAAAGTCCACACCAGATGGATGGACTGCTTGCTTATTCTTATTTCCATTTTTATATGATTTTAAAATTCATTAAAAATATTTTGCTTCCTCAATTTCAGTGTATCTTGCCCAGTTTGTATCTATTTATTCATTTGTGTTCCTGATCAACTAAAGCATTTCCTATTAACTATGAATTATGTTTTCTTATGTTATTGAGTGTGTGGTGATTTATATTGCATATGAATAATATTGGAGAGTATATTGTAGCAATTTCTATTTGGGTTATCTCCATTTAAAGAGGGTTATTATTTTATCTTATAAAAGAAACAAATTGGTGTATAAGCTTTTGCTTTAGCACTACTTGCTTTTGGTGCATAGATGTAGTCTGTGAATTAATCTGAATATTAATTATTTTTATTTCATTTTTTAATTAAAAATCATTTTGTGGTGGGCTCGTACATTGTTTTTCACAATACATAAATAAACACACTGTGCCAAGCACTTTCACATGTCCACTGCTTTTACCGTTTTCCTATCATCCGCCTTTTCCCTTGAGCCCCTAGTATCGACCTTTCCATCCCTTCCCCTCTTCCCCTGCTGTCCCCTCCCCACCAACCCTCAATGTTTTATATATTATTATTGTTCTGTCATAACATACACTTTCCGTCCTCTCCCCCAACCCACTCCTTTGATGTCCATCCTTCAAATAGGAGTTTATGTGTATATACTTACATTTGGTTCTTTCTCTCTACCCCACTTTCTCTCCATCCTTCCAGCAGCTCCAATCTAACCACTGATCTGAAGGGGCTCATCCATCTTGGTTTCCCCATATCTCCAGCTCCACTCTCTACCAGTATCCCTTCTCCAGTCTATCTGGATTTATAAGGTAGATGGTTGGGGGGAGGAAGACTTCAGGAACTAGAGGAAACTTGTATGCATCATCACGGCCCTGTTGCACCTTGACTGGTCTGTCTCCTCCCCTTGACTCTCCTGTAAAGGGGTGACCGATTATCCACCAGTGCGCCTTAGGTCCCCACCTTGCTCTCCCCCTCATTCGTGATGATGTGATTCTTGTTCTTTGATACTCCATACCTGCTCCCTATGGCCCTCTTGATCACACATGTTGGTGTGCTTCTTCCATGTGGACTTTGCTGTTTCTGCACTGAATGGTGACTAGATTATCTTCAAGTCTTTGAGATTCCAAATATTCAATCATTTGGTAGCTGGGCACTATCATTCTTCTACTCTGTTTTTAAAGCATGGCATTCGGTTGTTTGAGTAGAAAGTACAAGTCCTCTATGAATTTGGCATACTTCAAATGTCACATACTGGTTCCTCTGCATTGGCCAGCACCTGAAATATTGACTTCACTCATCGGTGTTACTGGTGCTGTTTTGTCCTGGTCTCTACATTTCAAAATTATGTGCATAGTTTAGTGCTCTGCTCAAATTTAAGAAATATGCACTCATATGTTCAGATTTTGAGTTCCTCTCTTGCTTTTCCATTCTTTTTCAGACTTTCTTTGATTTCTATTCACTCTAATAATCCAAAATTCCTCCTTTATCTCCTTCAGACATATACCCTTTGTGAAAAACTGAATATCTGTCAAATCACTCTGTATAAACCTATCCTTTAGAGAACACAGTCACTCCAGTTGATACTTGCTTTTATTCACTTGTGTTTTTAATATCTGTTATTAAATGTTATGTGGAGTTAATAATTACCTTCAGCAGATTACTTATATAAAGTCTATTTCATCTAAGCAGCACCAAAACTCTATTCTTTCATTTAAGAGCTATTTATTGACTACAAATCTTGTGATAGCATTTGTTATACTAAGACTTTAACTGGTGGATCACTTGACAAATAAAACAACCACATGTATCAAAAGGACTTTGAGAGAAAATGACAGAAGTAAGTTAGATTTAATATCATAAAATACTTCTTTGGGACATTATGCATACAGATTTTTCAAATAATACAAGATAAAGAGCAGTGGTAAAAGGTGGAGGACATGGTTGATGCATAGGAAAGAGACTATTTCATATAAGAAATTCCTAGAAGTCCAGAAATACTTGATTATAGCTATCAAAGGAGCAATTATAGAAACTGAGCAGGGGAAAACCATTTAGGCCTCTGTAGAAATCCTTATAAAAATAGGAGTTGCATATCAAATGCGATAAAGAGCTATTCAAAATTTTCCTTTTTCTTCTTCTTTTATTTTTTTTGCTCAAGGCAGTGGCACAATCTCACTACAGGTTTGAGTTAGACACTGGCAAAAATCTGGAGAGTGGCAGGCTTGTAATTGATAAATAATATATGATGAGGACTGAGCAGTAACAATAGAGTGGAAGATTTATTTCATAAGAGCAATGGGAAAACATAACTTAAGTCATTAAAATATCAATTTATTTCATTTTAAAATCAACAGTGGTTTATATAAATTTTGCAAAAATGTTCAAGGATTCCTCAAATGCTTTTCTTTGTAAATATAGTTTAAGTTTTTCCATATGCATTTTCCCTTGTCATCTCATCAAGTCAATTCACACTGATAACAAACCTATAGGACAGAGATGAACAGGGGCATAAGTGGAAAAAAATGTTTTGAGAAAGATGATGGCATGAAAGGTACAAATGTTTAGATTAGATTTGAAAACTCTCCATCTTTTCATACAAAATTATTTCTTAAAACTTTATAAAGACAATCATGGGTGTCACCTATCTGATTTCTAGTTCATATTGTAATTACTCTATTTGGTTCTTTAATTCTGGCTTGACTTAAAAAACAAAACATCCAATTTATTATTTTGCTAAGAAGCTAAACATTTCCTTTATGATGCTCAGAGTAATGCATCCCTCTGGCGACCCAATGCACCACAGAAAGGACTGGGCAAACGATTCCTGGGGGCATGAGAGAGGGGAGGGGAAGGGGGTGTAGACAAACACATGGACGGGGAGGGGGAGCAACAAGAGGTCTGGAATCGATGGAAAGGAGGGTGTGGGAGGCCTGTACGGGATTAAACGAGGACAATGATTCTGTGAGGAAACACTGAAATGCCAATGAGGGTGGAACATGATGGTGAGACAGGAGGGAGATGGAAGGAAATAGAGGAAAGAGCAAGAAAGCAAAGGGCACTTGCAGAGGCCTAAACATAGGTATGTTCTTACATAAATACAACCATCTATTACAAGGTGGGAATAAATTTAAGAACATATCTATAGACCAATTCTATGGTAGCAAGTGATTTTGGGCCCTCTCCCTGATGCTCCTTCAATGCAAGACACTTTGTTGTATGAATCTGGTATTCCTCAAGGCTCACTGGCCCAACACGAACAAGCAAATGTGGTGAAGAAAGCTGATGGTGCCCAGCCATCAAAGGATATATCAGGTGTCTTGAAAGCCTGCAGATAAACAATAGACCATTTACTTGAAAAGAGACCACACCCACACAGAAGAAACACAACAGCCAATGTGGCCAGAGTGGTGAAAGGTCAAGGCACTAGACATCAAATGGAGGGGAAAACTTATCACTATGTGCACACATCCCCAAGGTGCCCACTAAGGACATGTGGAAGCATGAGCAAGAGTGGTGAAAAAAGCAGATGGTGCCCAGTTATCAAAAGTATAGCATCTGGGGTCTTAAAGGCTTGACATAAACAAGCAGCCATCTAGCTCAGGAGCAACAAAACCCACCGTAAAAAAGCTCACTTGCCTGTGCGATCATGAGGTACTGAAACAATCAGGTATCAGACATCAAAGAACAAAATGAATGGACCAATTGACTCCCGATATCACTGAAGACAAATGGATACAGAGGCAAACAGAGTAGAAGAAACATGGTGCCCGGCTACCAAATTATCGAATGTCTGGAGTCTCAAAGATTTGAAGATACTTGTGTGGCCATTCAGCGCAGAAACAGCAAAGCCCACATGGAAGAAGCACACCAACATGTGTGATCAA
>PVJH01006383.1:0-102311 GCA_004026705.1 Nesogale talazaci | reverse complement strand
TGTTTAGTTTTTTGACCTCTATCTGGGACAGTCTAGGGAGAGATTGTTTGTCCAGATATTTGTCCATGTCTTCCAGATTGTTGAACTCGTTGGAGTACAGATTTTCATAGTAATTTGTGATAATTCGTTTAATTTCATTAGGGTCTGTTGTGATTTCCCCCATTTCGTTCCTCATTCTGTCTATTGTTGCTTGTTCTTTATTTTCTTTGGTCAGGTTTGCCAGTGGCCTGTCGATTTTGTTGATCTTTTCAAAGAACCAACTTTTTGCTATATTAATCTTTTGCATTATTTTTTTGTCTTCCCAATGGTTCAACTCTGCTCTAATTTTTATTATTTCTTTTCTTTTACTGTTGGAGGGATTATCTTGCTGGCTCTGTTCTAGTTGCTGAAGTTTTTGTGAGAGTGTGTCTGCCATACGCCTCTCTTCCTTTTTCATATATGCTCCTATTGCAATCAGACTACCTCTGATAACTGCCTTCGCGGTATCCCAGAGGGAAAACCCAAACTTTGAAGCAGGTCTTTGCAATTCAACCTCCTGCTGATAAATTGCATTTTCACCCCAAACTACTGATTCAGAATCCACAGCTTAACCATGTTCCTGAGGTTGGAAGCCCTGAAGGAAAGAGTAAGAAAATTGAATAATCTCCAAATAATTTAACTTTCATAACAATCTTATCAATAACAAAGCAATTTTTAAAAAAGAAACACTTTGTGTTTTCTACCTAGAGAATATATGTGTATTTCTAATCCACAGAAATATTTGATTGTTCAAATGTTTCACTGTTCTTATAGTAAAGTCTTGCATGTGGGAGCTTAAGAAAGAAATATTATTTTAATTAGATTAAAATGTTTAAGTATGTATATAAAAAAGAAAACATTGGGGCTGAGCCCCGGTGGCGTAGTGGTTGTGCGCAGTGACTGCGGCCCACTGGGATGGAAGTTCAATTCCGGCTCCCAGGAGCAAAGGCTGGGCCTCCTACTCCCACCATGTGAGAGCAGTGATGCCTAAAAATAAAAAAAATTAAAAAAATAAAGAAAACATTGACTTCAATGTGTCTTTTGAAACAACCCAATTAGAGATTGAGAAAATTGAGATGTAGGTCTGGAGCTCATAGAAGTCTGTACTGGACCCATAAGTGTAGAGGAGTATGGGGTGCTATATCATTGAACAGATAGACTCCTTAACTATCAAGGGTACAAGAGTCTAGCCCTTCTCCCATTGAGAAGCGAACTTGTTAAAAGAGTTCTGCTCTTGTGAATGAGAACTTTCAGGGAGTTTTGCCACCTAATTGAATGTGAGGTGGTAATCAGCAGAGATTTACTATGTCAGAATACCTTTGGATAATATTCTATCTCTCAGTGATAGGAACAAGTAAATCGTGTTTTGAATCTATTAAAAGGAAATAGGTGAATAAGCAAAGCAACAACTATGTGGGCAGGCCAAGTGATGAGCCTCCAGTCTACAATGCCACCTCAAAGTCCCTGTCAGAGGGCACTGTGTCTGCTATCTACTGCTGCATAACAAATTACCTCAAGATGTAGAGGCTGTTTCTGTTAGTCAGGTATTTAGCAGCAGCATCGTTGGGCAACCAAGGCACAGGGATCTCTCTAGAGATAACTGTCAACCTGTTGACGATGGCCGCAATCAGTGGAAGACTTGAGTGGAGAGAAGTTTCCCCTTCCAAGGTGATCCACCTCCCCGCCAAGACACACTGCTCTTGGTAGGAACTCTTGTTCCTCCCTCTTCGAGGCTGTTTGACTGTCCTCAGACTATGACTGTGAGCTTCCCCCAGAGCAAACCATGCAAGAAGGAGCCCAGTGGAAGTTATTCTTTCTAGAAGCCAGTCGTGGTGGTCACATGGCACTGTAAACTCTCTGCTAAGCAACTCAGTCAAGTCCCCATCGAGGGTGCCATCAAGTCCACCCTGACTCACAGTACTAGTATGTGCTGCAGAGGCTTTTCTTGGCTGTTGTCCTTACGGCAGCCGATTCCTAGGTCGTTCTCCACAGAGCCGCTGCATGGATTTGAACCCACAAGTCTTTTGGTTAGCTTCCTTGTGCCACCAGGGCACCCTAAGAGAGACTGAAGCTAGGCTACATCCTTTGAAGGGAGGAATATAAAATAAAAGATGGGCATATTTAAAACCACCACCTGGAGGTTTGGAAACCAAGCAGTGATGGAACTTCCCCTCTTACCCGGTGGGAATTAATTTCTGCTACAACCTCCCTGGCAGATGGCCGTTCAACTCCAGATCTGGCACTTCCAAGTATAAGGAATTGGCTTCATTGCAAGTCAGTGCGTTTTATTTATATCCCATTTTAATTGTGAGAAGGCACTTCTTTTCATGAAATGGGAAGAGTCGCTGCAGTCTTTTCCATTATTGAAGTGGGTTCTTTTGCTGTCCAGTGCCACTCTCATGTCATGGCTTTTCCAAAAGTTGTCGTCAACTGGATTGGCTTTTGTTTGTTTTGTTTTTGCTCTTGTTTTTATTGGGGGGGGGGGGCGGACATCACTGCCTTCTGGTGGGAGTGGAAGTGGGAGTGGCTTTTGTTTACTCCAGGTGAAAATATTGTCAGTTCCATTGTGAATGTCCTGTCATGTTTTGGTTTCAGAGGTTTTCTGCATTCTGTTCACCTTTGGAATACATTCGAATTCTGTGCACTACTACCCCCCAAACTGACCACAGACTACCACTTCTGTAGCCCAAGCAACATTTTAAAGGACCCAGTAAGGCGTTTCTCACTTTGCTCAGTAGGGAAGGACTGAAAAAAAACAACAAAAGACCGTGCAAGGTTAATTTGTGCCAAATGATTTTAGCAATCAATAGGAAAAGTTGCAATTACTTCCTAACCTTTTTTTTCTAGTATCAAAACATTACAAACTCTTGTTAGTTTTAAATGTGTAGGGGAATTTAAAAAATAGTTGTTTGGTGTACTGCAATTGACCATTGGAAGCATTGAGAATTAGAATATTCATTTTTTTCCAGAAAACATGTATTGAGTATTTGGGGCACTGTTTGCCTTCTTCTTTTCCTCTGATAGCTTAAGATGTGGAACAAGTATCTTTCCTACATTTTGGTAAACTTTCATGCTCTTTTCACAGTTTGAACCAGCTTCCAACATTTCATCCTTTGCACTTTGGGTATGATAAATTATTTCTGAGAATTTTCATAGGATTCCTTTAATGTGGAAATTTCTTTTGTTTTTGGCTTAATCACTGTACTGTCACAATCACTTGCCTTGTTTATGCTGAGGAGTTCACCTTGGTGGTGCAGCGTCTGAGTTGGGCTGCTAACCACAAGGTCAGTAGTTTGAAACTACCAGCCTGGTGGGAGAAAGATGATACTCGACTTTAAAGAATATGCAATCTAGAAAACCCACTGAGGCAGTTCTCTCCTGTCCTAGACAAGTCTCTATAGGTTGGTCTCATTGTTGAATTGATGACAATAAGTTTGGGGTTTGGGTTTTTAAGTTCCTTTTATTGCATATCTAGACTCTATTGAATAATAGCAGTATCAACATCCTCTGAGTCTGCTCCTTGTTCCATATCTCTGTTATTCTCTACTTGATTCCTGCTTTATCATTTTTCATTGCCATATAGATTTATCACAGGGAGAGAGGTAACACAACTAGCTACTGGTTTTCTTTGCTGCCTGTGCATGAACTGAGTTATAGATGCACATTGCCGAGCCATCAACAGAATTCAGAAGATGTGGCATGATTGATTGGTCACTGATTGAGATGTGTATCTGTTATTTGTGATAACTCTATAGTTGACCTCGAAGTCAACTTGTGTTCCATTTAAGTACTCACAATTACTACACTGTGGCAAGTGATTTTTACCATGTTCAAATATTACATTGTTGTGACACTGGTGTTATTTAATGGAGGCCTGGTAACTGAGATTCATGTGTATCTTGTGGGCACGTATTTGCATGAAGAAAGTGCAGAACAATGATTTCTTGTTCAACAGATTTGATCTTAGCTAGAATCAACCTTTAAGGACAACTTGCCACATTGTCGACTCATTTTTATTTCATGGTCTTTGCTCTTACCAAGTCTCATATATGTCTCTTCCTTATACGTTTGATATTTTAAAAGCAAATCTCATACACATTTACTTTTTTTTTGGGGGGGGGGCCATCACTGCTCTCTGATGATGGGAGTAGGAGACCCAGCCCCACTGCTGGAATTGAACCTCCATCCCAGTGGGCCGCAGTCCCGCGCACAACCAGTACGCCACCGGGGCTCAGCCCCACATGTACTTTGTACATTCAATTGCTAAAATTGAAGCGTGAGAGTTTGCTTCTGTCCCTGCTAAGCTTCATCTTTTAGCTGTAGCCTAACTTAATTGGGCTATGTAGGGAACAAACTCTTCCTTCCAAGTACTTTATCACAGAGATTTTCCCAGCTGTGTTCTCGCTAATGGCTTATATGGCCAAAGGATGCTAAGTCTAAAGTCCTCCAACCATTACTGTCTTCATGCTGATAACCCACACCAGCTGAGTGGGAATGTGCAACCGGATGTGACTCCCTCCATCTCTGCCACCATCCACTCTACATTCTTCGACCTTGTACAGTGATGGTCCAGTGCTGCCCACAGCTGCCCTCCTGAGATCAGGACAACCTATCTGCACTTTACCCCTAATCCATCTCTTTGTTTATAGAGATGTTTTGCAGTGTGTAAATTGTTTAACATATATCTCTTAAATATTTTATCTTTATGGATTTAAAGGAAAGATAAGACAGCTGGGTTTTTTTTCACTTTTTATCACCAAGTCCAAAAGATCAAGGTTAGTGAATGGCAGAGCCTTGATGATTCAATAAGCCCCATGTCCATACTATTTCAGACTCTCCAAGAGAACTGCCTATAAGAAGACAATAAAAGGCGGTGGTTGTACAGTTTTTCTCTTCTGTTGACCTATTACCTTAGACCAGTCTTATTACAGCCTTCTATGGGCTCTCTAGGGCAGATTACATATCTTTTTCTTTTTTTAAAGTACCAAAGGAATCGTTTAGTAAAACCAGCACTTAGAGCTGAGCCCTGGTGGCGCAGTGGTTTTGTGTGCAGGATTGCAGCCCACGGGGTTGACGGTTCAAATCCAGCAGCAGCTCTCTAGGAGCAAGGCTGGGCTTCCTAATCCCACCAGGGCAGTGATGCGAGAAAAAAAAAAACAGTACTTTGGGGCATGCCTGCCGCTTCTCTCTATCTTGCATCTGATGCTGTCTGTAGAGTCACATGTTGTGGTTAGTTAATGATACCTTTGGGTTTTCAAACGAGAGTGAGCTCTTTCTCTAATGTCATTCTCAGATGCTCTCTTGCTGAATGTCGTCTTTGAACATGTGTTTCCTGAGACAGGTCCTGAGACAGAACTGATTTGCCTGCGCAGCTATTTTTTATATTCAAATGTATCAGTAAACTTTGGCTGTGAGATTTGTGGTGAAAAATGAATTCAACTCTGTGTTCATCGCTAATTTTAACCCCGGGAATGCAGCGAGATGCACATTGGGGCTATAAACCTCAGGTTTGGCAGTTCGAATCCACCCCCTCCTCCAGGGGGAGAAAGTTAAAGCTGTCTGTTTCCATAAAGATTGACAGTGTCAGAGACATGGTACAAAGCAGTGGTTTTTTTTTTAAAAAAGTGATTTCCTTATTCTGCAAGTTACTTAGGGAATTAAGGGATTCTGAATTTAGAAAACAAATAAATTAGGAAGTAGTGGTTTGTATGCAAAAGGAATTCACAAACTACCAAGCGTATTTAAGAATTGTTGGTGACACAGTAGGATAAGCATCCCACTGCTAACTCCCGGTGGGCAGTTCAAACCCAGTGGTCCCTCTGTGGGAGGAAGATGAAGGCCCTCTTTCCATAGAGATCCTCTCTGACCTGTGTGGTTGCTAAGAGTCAGCAGTTTTTGGTGGCAGTGGGTTTGATTTGGGAATTTTAGCAAATAACCAACTGCTTAAAAAGGGAGGGATAGGGCTGAGCCCCGGTGGTGTAGTGGTTGTGCGCGGGACTGCGGCCCACTGGGTTGGAGGTTCAAATCCAGCAGCAGCTCTCCAGGAGCAAGACTGGGCTTCCTACAACTACCACCAGGGCAGTGATGCCCCCTCCCCCCCCCCAAAACGGAGGGATAATCATGACCTCATTTTAGACTGCTGGTATGGGGTCTTACCCTAAGACCACTGTCATCACCTCTCCTTCTCTTATAGCTTTTCTTTTGGATCATTTAGGTTTTTTGTTGATTAATAAATGTGAGATTTTATATGATAGGGCTCTTACTGTTATTTTTAAATTTTTTAATGAAACTATTTTATTGGGGGCTCATACAACTCTTCTCACAACCCACACATACATCCTTTGTGTCAAGTACTTTTGTATATTCGTTTCCCTCATCAGCCTCAAAATATTTGCTTTCTACTTGAGCCCCTGATATCTGCTCCTCATTTTTCCCTTCCCTCCCCAGCTCCCCCTCCCAGTAGATTATATGTAGATTCTTGTAATCTGTTCCCCTTTTCTATTCAACCATCCTTCCACCCTCCCAGTATCGCCCTTCTCACCACTGGTCCTGAGGGGTTCTTCTGTCTTGAATTCCCTGTGTTTCCAGTTCCTATCTGTACCAGTGTACATCCTCCAGTTCAGCCGGATTTGTAAGGTAGAATTGGGGTCATGTGACAAGTGAGAGCAAAGAGTTTATATTATCTGATCCCAGTTTTCCTGTGAACTTGATGCAGTTTGCTTGTTTTTGTGGTTCTCTCTTTTTCACCTTTTATTTTGAGTTGGGTCAAGATTTGCAGGGCAGTTCATCAATTTTACACCCAACTCTGCATACACATTTTGCTTCATTCCATTCATTGCGGTTCCCACAATGTAGCATTGCTTGTCCCATTTCCCCTGTTTCCATTCATCCACCTTTCAAACCTTCTGAACTTTGTTTTTGGGTAAATGCTGCCCTTTCGATTTCAAATGGCTGATTATTCTAAGTGGTGCAGACCTCACTATTGTTATTGCCCCCCTTATAGAGCTACTTATTGCTTGGCTGAAAATCAAGAGATGGAGGTGAGAGTTCATATTCAAACCTGAAGGGTGACTAAGAACCCCAATCTCGGATTCCACCTGTCTCTAGCCAACCAGTAAACATGGTCTTCTTTTCTGATTTTGAGCTTTGTTCTTTATTTTTATTCTATTCTATTTAGGGACTTTTAGTGTGATCTCTTTCAGAACAGTTTGTAGCCAAGCATCACTGAATACTTTTGGTCTCAGGACCGTGGAGACTGATGTTTGAATGGTCCATTAGTTTACTAGACTAATTGTTTCCATGTGTCTTTGGTTTTCCTCACTCTAGAATTGAATTAAGAAGTCATTCTTTTTAATGAACTCACCTTGTGGCAAAGAAAATAGTGATGTTTGTCTAAGGTGTAATAAACAAAGATGATGACCACCAATGATCATGGAATTCCTGTGTGATTTTCTCCATCTCACTGTCTGCTTTTCCCACTCACAAGAAATAACTACCAATAATTTTATGTTTCTAAAGCTCTTGCTTTTCCTATATTTGACTTTACACATCTATATTTCCAAACAATGTACTGTTCAGTTTCGCATTAAATCTGTAAAAAAATTTAGGAATTGCATCAACATTGCAAAAGGTTACAAGAATAGGACAGATAAATTTCCTAAAAATTTTTACTCAGGTGCCCAATGCTAACATTTTTGCATATTTACTTCCTCATTCTTCCTCTTTCTAAATATATAGATATATGCCTATGTATTTTTATTTACAAACCCTCATATTTCTATTGTTGTATTTTTCTCAATCAATTGCGAGTAAATTGCAGGTACTATGTCTTACTCTAATTTCTCTAGTGCTGAAAAACAAGGGCATTGCTGTACATAGACAAGCACCTTGATTAGGGAATGATCACTGACATTTTTTGCCAAACACAAGCTAAGTCTGTTGCTGCCCAGTCTATTCCAAGTCGATGTAAAATTCACAGACGCTCTGCAATTTTGTCTATGGTCCAATAATGTTCTCACACCTAAATTATTTTCCTTTAGTTCCAGACAGAATCTCAAGGTACATTTGCTTGTCATATTCCTTTTGTTAAATTAAGAAAACATTTCCCAGTTCGATATTTGTTAGACATAAAATTCAGTGCCATTGATTATATTAATCATGTTGTGCAATTGTCCCTGGTATTCAATCACCTGATTTTCTATCATCATGCTTTCTGGATCAGGATTCTTCTTCCTTGTCATTTTCTTTAGTGGCCTTCCTTCTAGAACAGGCCCTTAGTCTGTTTGTCTTTCAGACCATGAAAATTTTGAAGATTAAAAGACAATTGATTTCTAGAATGTCTCTCAATTTGAGTTTCTCTGATGCCCCCCCATGATTGGATTCATAGTAGGTATTTGGGGCCATAATCTTAGAGAAGTGGTAGTGGCTTCTCCTCAGTGCATAATATTCTGCTAGGTGGGGTCATATTACTGTGGGGTGATAATCAGGCAGAGCTTCCTTATCTTCAGGCATATGATGTTGATTTGCCTTATTTCTGGTCGTTTACTGAAGGGGAGTGTACTTCAAGCTTATCCACTGTATACTACTGTTTTTCTCTGTGAGATATAGGTTGTGGGGAGGTACTTGGACAGTATATAAATATTCTGCTCTCCAACAGATTTTCAGTTCACAAGGTCTGACCTTCATTAATGATGTTTGCCTGAGTCAAGTGTTACTATGATTGTTGCCAAATGCTGATTTGTTATCATTCGGTTCACATGTGCTAGTTGGTGTTCTACTATAAGAAAGAACTTGCCTGTTTCCTTCTACTTATTTTTTTTATCAATGGACTCAGGAATTCTCTTATTCATGGAGTTTTAGTCCATCTTGTCACCATTTATTTTGATGTAAATTGGCCCAGACTTGTTTAGTGGGTACTCCTTCAAGATAACTTCAGAGATCTTTTAACTGGTCTATGACTATGTTTCTTAGCATTTCTTTATTTTACAGCATAAAATTACTTCCCCAGATTTATTTCAGACTTTCCCTGCCCCAGCCCTTGAATAAGCCCTGGAATCACCTTAGCTCTTTTCAGTAAATAATGGTATTCAGTAACCAAGATCTGAGTACTAAGGATGCTGAATGCTTCTGGGTGTCATTGATTTCAGGACGCTGGCCTCATTAACCTTCTCAGCCTTGACCACCTCAACCCTGACTGCTTTCTTGGTCCTGATCCTGCCACAACTATCTCATGAAAAAAGAAAAGACAAAGGAAAAACCCCATAATTCTTCTTAAATGGAAGAAAAAGGAAGGGGAGAGCTACATAATTAATTTTTGTAGGGAAAGCTGCCTTTAAAAAGTTGTATATAGTGTTCAGTGTCCTTCAGACTGGATCCAAGCAGGGATAAAAATTCATGATTCGGTATCTCAGTTTTGTATCTTGGGCAAGGTATTTATCATCTCTCGGCCTTAGCTTTGCAATCTGAAAATTGGGCTAATGGTATAATCTGTACCAGGATTTTTTTGAGCTGTAAAAAAATACATAACTGGGGGAGGGAGGGGAAAATGAGCTAATACAAGGGCTTAAGTAAAAGAAAATGTTTATAGAATGATGATGGCAACAAATGTACAAATGTGCTTGATACGATGGGTACATGGATTGTTGAAAGAGTTGGATGAGCCCCCAATAAAAATTGGGGCTTAAAAATACATAACATTTAGAGGGCACATAGTAAACCATTCTAGACCTTATTATTAGATAGCCTAACATTTTAAATACTTTACTTTTCTTGAAAAAAAGATGTTAAATACAAACTAATTGTTAATGATATTTACTGTGGAGATCAAAAGAATTAATGAAGCTACTTATTTCTTTAATCCATAAGTGTATGATTTCCACAACAAACTAGTATGTGTATATAAGAGAGAGGGGACCAGAACTATTCTTTCAAAGGTATTTGATCAGGTGAAAGGTAAAGTTGATACTAATTACAGAAAAATTCTAATTTGAAGATACATTTCCTGGAAATGTAGGAAATGCCACTGAAATGGTTTTCAAATGATAAAAATTGTATTCAAATGAATTTGGGGATGGAGGGATAGTTGTAAAATAGAGGAGCCATGGTGGCCCTGTGGATTATACATTTGGCTTTAAACTACAAAGTTGGCAGTTCAAAACCACTACCTATTTATTTCACAAGAGGAAGAGAAGACTTTCTACCTCTACAAAGGGTCGCATCTGGGAAACCACAGGGGCAGTCCCACCCTGTCCTATAGGGCTGATTTGAGTCATAATCAACTTGATGGCAGTCACTTTGAGTTGTAAAATTGCAGGAGCAGTAATAGCAGCACCTTTGATTCGGACATCTGTGGGCTGCTGCTAGTATTTCAAGGTGGTGGAGTTGACTTTAATAGACAGCCCTGGGGAAGAAAGATGAGCCAGGGTGTTTCCATAACTGTTGACAGGCTCAGAAGCCCTACCAAGTGTTGTTCTACATTCTGGACCTACAGGGTTGCTATCAAAAATCAACCCAATGGTGGTGGGTTTCCTTCTGTTTTCGTAAGATCAGCATCAGCTCGAAGCTGTTTGGTCAGAGACACCTCCACTCTCCAGGCTTTTTACCACTCTGGTACTGGCTGTCCCTCCCATTGTCCTCTCAATGCCCCTTCTTGGTTTGAGCATCCATTTGAATGTCCGCACAGAGCTGATAGACCATTCTTGCAGTGCAGTGGTCTGTTAAGGTACAACTCGGGGTCAGGACCAAGACCTGGAAGCGTGCAGTCAGTCTTCCTTCTGCAGGGCAAGACCACTCTCTCCACTGGTGACACAGGCCTCCTCTTGGGCCCCTCAGGACAGGTTCCTCCTGGACTTGACAATGGGGCAGCACTGACTCTGCCAGGGTGGGTCCCTGTTCACTTTGGCTGCTGGGAGCTCTAGGGGCCTCTCTCTCTCTCTGCCTTCAGTGGGGCAGCCCTCAAGGAGCTCTTTTAGAAAGTGTTTTGCTTTCTCATATTTAGTCTCTGTCTCTGTTTCTCTCTCCTCTATCATTTTGCTTCCTCCTCCTTCTGTCTACTGCTTCTCATTCTATTTCTTTCCACACAAAACCCTCTGGCTGCTTATGTGCACACCTCCTCATCAATGTCAATGCTTGACAGTATACCCAGGATCGCCCCCTTCTTTCCAAAGACCACAACCATTTCATTTGCATAGTCTATTAAGCAATCCCTCAAGGTGAATACTAACCATACATCAGGCTGCAGGACCAGAGAAAAACTATCCAACTCTAAGTTGTTTACCATTTATCCATGAAATAACGATGAAGCAGGTCAGAAGTAGCAACCCTCTAGGGTAAGAAACGCGAAGGAAAGGAACCCCTTGGGGTATAGGAGAGAAATCTTTCAAGCTGATTTTCAAAAGAAAACAAGGCCAAAATAAATAAATACATAAAAGTTGTACAATGATGCATTTCACATTATGTTAAGGTGACCAGATGTCCCGCTTTTAAACAATTTGTCTGCATCCCATGGTGTTTTAAAATTGGATATATTACAATACTATTTTTGCATTCTATAAAATTTTGGGGGGGGGCATCACTCTATCAAAATTTTTGTTGCTCCATATAGACCAAATTTTTCATCAAGAGCACCACCCCTCCCCTGGTCAATGATGTCCCGCTTAAAATCTGGTCACTACATTATGTGGAGTAGACAAACGATGGCTTACTGCCTTTTTTATATGACTAGGAACTAAGAGTAGTTTTCACAGTAGTTTAAATAGTTTAAAAGTTACTTCTAAAAGACACAATGATATTTCACTGTGAGTGAAAAGAGAGCAAGTTCGATGGTGACTTTCTCTAAGTATTGTTTTATTAAAACCCAACCCCACCTGCTTTTTGCCTTGTAGAGGGTGATTTGGCTTTTACGGCAGAAAGGCAGAGTTGAGAAGTTGTTCCACTGGGCTCCTTCCTCACAGACACTGAGTGGATCCAGCCACCAGGACTCTCTAGGGCAGAGTAGAATCTCCACTTTGGGTTTTTGAGCCAGAATCTCTCTGGGAGTTGACAGCCTCCTCATTTCCTGGCTATGCATCTGGTGAGTTTGACCCTTGCACTCAGCAGCCCTGCAGAGAGCTTTCACGGGGATAGAGGACTTGGCAGATCCAAAATAGGTATTCTTTGATCCTTCGCAGAATAATTGTCCAGATTCCTGGTTGATACTAAGAAAACAATTTCTGAGAAGATGTTTGAACTTCCTTAGTTCTGCTTCTGGCTTTCCTTCTAACTTTAGAAAAGTAATGTGCTAAAATGAGCTTGGTGGATCAGAAAATCTAAGTGTTGCAAGCTACTCTGGTATCTTTATAACATGATTAATTCCATTCTACCTATATTGCCTAAAAGTTTCACTGCTTTTTTTTTTAAAGTAATCTCACTTCTTACTTCTCCATTAACCTGTTGTGAATTGAGCTAAAAATGGCGATTTTCATCTTTGTCCTAGGGCTTCATAAATCTTTCAGATGGCATGTTTTTATCAGATTTTATTCCCCAATCTAATCCCTAAATGTGTGTATTAGGTACCAATACATGTTCTCTTCATTTGTTGGATGGGTAAGCTGTTTTTGAGTGGCCCCAAGAGGAGTTTATACTGTTCCATAGCAACAAGCCTTTTGCCCAAAATTGCCATCTGGCAGTCTGAAGCCTCTCTCCTTCAGTGATATTTTTCATTAGCTGGCAGTCATTACTCATCTGCTCTTGGCTCTCATATACCTGACATTCTCCCTGTTGCTCATCCTGACTAGTTCCACTTTCAAGAAAGGAAGCACTTAGAGTTGCTTGCTTAACAGAAGGGACTCAATTAACTCGTCTGGAAAACAAGAGCTTTGGACAAGAGTATTTCTGCCAGCTTGATCTAGCTATGATTTCATGAGGCTTAGTTTTTAATGACTTTTGTGCAGGATTGATAGGCTATCTAGCTATAAGTTCTAGAGAAGACCTGAAGGACACAGTAGGTACTCACTCACACACACATTCATAGCCTCCAAGCCCATTCTTACTATGTCATAGTGACCCAATAAGGCAGAATAGACTGCCCATTTGGGTTTTCAAATCTTTAAACCTTTACAGGATGAGAGTCAAAGCAAAAATCAAACTCACTACTTGAGTCAATACAGACACAGTGACCGTACAAGAAAGGATGGCACTTCCCTTTGGGGTTTTTAAGACTGTAATTCCTTATAGGACTAGAAAATCCAAAATTTCTCCTGGAGAATGACTAATGGTTTCAAACTCTGCCCTTACACAGTTAGCAGCTCAACCACTATGTCACCAGGAGTAGACAACCTCATAGCCTCATCATTCTTGGAGGAACTCACAAGATGTCAAGTCATTAGTGGGTGAATGAATAGTGTTATATATTTAATTGTGCCCACCACCAACCCAACACCCCGAGAAAGAATCCTAATACGTTGAATCCTAATCCTTTGTGACTGTGAATGTGAACTTATTGAAAATAAGGTCCTTGTAGAAGTCATCAAGATAAAGTGAGGTCTTACTGGACAGGGAGGGGAAGCGGGTTCATTTACTATGATTGGGGTCTTTGTAAAAAGAGGAGAAAAGGGTCATCCTGTGAAGATGGAAGCTGAGATGGGTTAGGGGATATCAGAAATTTCTAGGTACCACCAGAAACTATGAAGTTCCTAAGAAGATCATTCCAAGAGCCTTCTGTGGGAAACAATGCCCTGTTCACCTTGATTTTGCAGGAACCCCTGGATGGTGCGAACTGTGTGCATGCTCTTTGCCTCCTAACCAAATGGCTGGAGGTTGGAGTTTATCAAAAGGAAAGGCCTATTGATTTACTTTTGCAGCGCCAAACATCGAGCACCCTGGGGATCACAGTTCTACCTGGATACACACTGGGTCACCGTGAGTTGGAATCCACCGTGACAAGTGCTTTCCAGTCTAGAATTGTGAGGAAATAGATTTCTGTTGTCTTCGTCAGTTGTGGTACTTGGTGATGATAGTCCTATTCATGAAAGCATGACTGTGATTGTGAGGGGGGAATAGGGCTAGGCGTGGTTTCCCTTCTGTTGTACAAAGGGTAGCTATGAATTTGGATCAACTTGGTGACATTTAACACAACAACACATGGATACTTAAAACCTCGGAGAGAAAGCACCATTGCCCTAGGAAGGAAACCTCAGTGTTATTATATGACTTTGTCACACTCTTCTATTTTCTCAAATATTTCTCAAGGTGTCCCTAAAGAATCCTAAGTATTTCCCAGGACATAGACGGCATTGGCTATCTCCTCGATCTGATTTTCTTCAACTCTTTCTTCTCACTCTTTCCATACATCCCTACTGGCACCCTCAAGAGCCCAGGTGGGCCTATTAAATAAACCTTGGCCTTTTCATCTGCATTTCAAACCCACCAGTGGCTCCACAGAAAGAGGAGACTCTTTTGCCCCTAGAAAGATTTACAAAGCCTTGGAAATGGTATACACCTCTCACTGTGAGAAGAAATCAATCCCGTGGCCATAGGTTAGGTGTTTTATATGTTTATTTGTTTGCCTGGCCTCCTTGACCTTTCAAAAGATGCCAAATGCAGTCCTATCTTAGGGGTACTTGCATTGAATGCTCTTTCTTCCTGGAATATGCAAATGATTCTTTCCTTCCCTTGATATGAATCTCTGCTTACACCCCACCTCCCGAAGGAATCATTATACCCTATATCAACCTGTGGGTCGTGACCCCTTTGGAGGTTGAAGGATCCTTTCAGAGGGGTCACTTGATTCATAACAGTAGCAGAATGACAGTTATGAAGTGGAAATGAAAACAATTTTATGGTCGGGTGGTCACCCCAACATGAAGAACTGTATTAAAGGGTTGCGGCATGAGGAAGGTTGAGAACCACTGCCCTATACTTTTTTAATATATCTGCTTCCCTTACTTTGTATTTTTCGTTACTTTTTCTAACATATATGTTATGTATTTCTCTCCCAATGCATGTTACTAGTTCCTACAACAGTGCTTCTCACACAGCAGACACTCAGAAAATATTTGGTTAGTAAATGCACACATATGATTCAGGAAAAAAAGACCAGTGAAGCACTTGACTTGTGGATTATAATTCTCCCCACTCCAGAGTTGCAAATGTTATTTAAAGCACCCTCTTTCCATAACATAGAGCATTTTGTCTCTGCCTCTGCTATTACGTTTATTTTCATCCCATTTCCTCCAGCCTTTGCATTCTTGCTAAGAATCATCATCATCGTTTGGTTCTGCCATTTAACATTAATGACACCCACGGTCTTTCTGTCAGAGCCCAGAGAAGCCAGTCAGTCCTACGCCCTCCTCCCTTTGATTCATTTTCTTGCTTTCTGTCTTGTAAATCCTCAAACATAGCTATATGGATAAAAATTATACTTACATATTCCTATTTCTTATGTTTTCAATCATTTAAAATAGAGGTACCTTTATTGTTTGGA
This sequence comes from Nesogale talazaci, assembly GCA_004026705.1. Classification (NCBI taxonomy): domain Eukaryota; kingdom Metazoa; phylum Chordata; class Mammalia; order Afrosoricida; family Tenrecidae; genus Nesogale; species Nesogale talazaci. The sequence goes on along the minus strand of PVJH01006383.1, from coordinate 86,833 downwards.
GTGAAATAAAACCATTTTGAATTAAAATATGTATATAAAGAGAAAGATTAAAATCGCCTCAAAATCAGGAAGTAGTCAGTCAACTTTTAGACAAAACCAATAAACACACTCTTCGCTTTTAGCAAAAATGTGATCCATATTACATACTAACTTCTCAACATTTTATCAAGGATAGTTTTCATTTGATAAAAGGATCAATGTCATCCCTGTTATTTTTTTTAACTTAAAATTTTTGTGGTAAATACATTCATAACAAAGTATTTCCCATTCAACATTCCTCATATGGACAGTTCTATAATCATTAATTCTGTAATAATTAAATTACATTCATCATGCTGTGGCTGTACAGTCACCACTGTTGGTAGTCGTCATTGCACTCTTTCTCTGTATTTACCGTCCCTTATTTACTTACTTTGAGATTGCTTGAAATTTTTCAGTATTACTCTTGTATGAATGACCCCCACTTTTCGGGTGGAGTGGAAGATTCAGAGGAAAGATCTGAAATTATCTTGTGAATGGCTAGAATGTGAATTGTTTAGAGACATGACTCTCACTCTTTATGGCTAATGTGCCCCTAAAATTAATTGGAAAAACTTTGCACTCTTTTTATGCTTCTAAAACAGTACAAAGTTTTTCTAAATAATTATAGGCATGTTAAAATTAAATAATATTTTATAATATTGACCAATGGAGATAAAATAAAGTAATTTGATAATTACCTTTATGCATTATGCAATTGGGAGCTTGCTCTTTTTTTTTTTTTGCTTTTGGCATCACTGCTCTCCGGCGGTGGGAGTAGGAGGCCCAGCCCCACTGCTGGAATTGAACCTCCGTCCCAGTGGGCCACAGTCCCGCGCACAACCATTACGCTACCGGGACTCAGCCATGCTTGCTCTTCTGTAAAGATCTGAAATGTTACCCAGTTCCTTTTCTTGAATTACTAATTCTGTTCCACTGTCCCTAAAGACTTTGCACTAATGTAAAAACTTTTACAAAGGGAAGTTCTTTTTGTTTTTAATCACTTTATTGGGGGCTCATACAACTCATCACAATCCATACATCCATCCATTGTATGCAAAGCATATTTGTACATTTGTTGTCATCATCATTCTCAAAACTTTTTTTTCAACTTAAGCCCTTGGTATTAGCTCCTCATTTTTCCCTTCCCTCCCCACTCCCCCTCCCTCATGAACCCTTAATAACTTAAAAATTATTATTATTTTGCCATACCGTATACTGTCCTATATCTCCCTTCACCCGCTTCCCTGTTGGCCATACCCCAGGAGGAGGTTATATGTAGATCATTATAATCAGTTCCCTCTTTCGACTCCATCTTACCTCTAACCTCCCTGTACCTCCAGTCTCATCACTGGCCCTAAAGGAATCGTCTGTCTTGAATTCCCCATGTTTCTGGTTCCTATCTGGACCAATGTATATCCTCTGGTCTAGCCAGATTTGTAAGGTAGAATTGGGATCATGATAGTGGTGGGGAGGAAGCATTTAAGAACTAGAGGAAAGTTGCATATTTCATTGTTGCTACACTCTACCCTGACTGGCTCATCCCCTCCCTGTGACCCTTCTGTAAGGAGATGTTGCTTCACCTACAGATGAGCTTTGGGTCCCCAATATGTACTTCCTCTCACTTATAATGATATAATTTTTAGTTCTTTAATGCCCGATTGCTGGTCCCTTCAACGCCTCATGGTCACACAGGCTGATATACTTCCTCCATGTGGGTTTTGTTGCTTCTGAGCTAGATGACCACTGGTTTACCTCCAAGCCTTTAAGGCCCCAGATGCTATATCTTTTGATAGCTGGGCACCATCATCTTTCTTCACCATTTTTTGCTGATGCACACATTTATCTACAGCGACCATGTTGGGAAGGTGAACATCATGGAATGCCAATTTAATAGAACAAAGTGTTCTTGCACTTGAGTGGAGTTCCAATGCCCATCTGCTGCCTTAATACTAACCCTTGAAGTATATTCACATAGATCTATTTCCCCCTCATCATGTATAAATATATTTACCTATGTACACGCCTATATTTAGACCTCTATAAATGCCCTTTGCCTCCCAGTTTTTCCCTCTATTTCCTTTTACTTTCCTATTGTCCCACTATCATGCTTTGCCTTCATTCGAATTTCTCTCAGTTACATTACTCTTAATCAATCCCTATCAGGCCTCTCACATCCACTTTGCCACTGATTTTGAATTACTTGTTGTTCCCTTGTCTGTGGGTTGGTCCGCAGCACCTTCTTCCCACCCCCTCCCATGATGCCTCGAACCATCAGTTCCATTGTTTTCTCCTCCAGACAGTTCATCCAGCCTATCTTATCTAGATAGATTGCAGAGATGATAATATGTACAAAAACAAGACATCGCAAGATGAAGCGACAAAAAAGAACAAAACAATGAAAATGATGTAAATGAGAATGGAAGGAGTTTTATTACACTTTTCTCAACATTTTGAACTCCTGAGTGCCTTGATACAAATTGTATATTGGTCTCTCACCAAAAAATATTTTTAATGAGCTGTCAGTTGATGAGTAATTTTGTCTTCCTTTGGTTTGACTTAAGAAGAAAGTAATAGTTTACCAGAGATTGTTGGGTGTCTGTTGGAGTTTGTTGGTTGAGGATCTCCTTGTGGCCGTGTGTGTGCCTTGTTTTGACCCTATTTGAAGTATAGCCTAGAGAAAAGGAGAGTTGACTTTCTTCGGGTGGGAATTTTACAAAAGTGTATTAAATAAATGAAAGTGGAAGCCAGAAATGATAGATGTTGGAATCGACAAAGAAAGACATGAGAGCAGAATGCTGATGGACTAGCAGGTCAAGGGAGGCCTCAGAGGAGGGAGTTCTAAAGGCAATTACAAGAGAGTGGAGAATGTGGCCAGAACATGAGCTGTGTGACTCAGTAGCTTTGGGTGCAGAGCAACGAAAGGTGTGTGGGAGTTGTGGAACAAGTCACTGAGGTTGACCTCACTCCCAGCAAGTTTTAGAAGAGTGGTCCATGCCGATGTTGAAATCATCAGAAATGAAGGGGGAGCCTAGAGGATAGAGAACAATGGTGAGCTAGGTCTCCTAAACTTTAAACAGTGCAGGTTTCCAAACCGTCTCTGATTCTTGATTACCTATTTGGTAGGCATGGTAATCCTGGGTGGTCCAATGACTAGTGTGCTTGGCTCCTAGTGGAAAGGTTGGAGATGTGAGTTCGCACAGAAGCCCTTGGAAGAAAGACCTAGAGATATATTCCCCTAAATCAGCTATCACAATTCCACTGCAGTACACATGAAGTTGTTATGAGTTGGGGTCAACTCCATGGCAGTTGATCCTGGAAATTTGATAAGCAGTTTTGGAAAATTGATAGGTGAAGAGCTTGGTCCAGGGCAAGGAGTATAGAGCTTCAGTGTGATAATGGGGTTGATTAAGATTGCAAGTGTGTGCCCAAGGGTCAGAAAATTGGTAATTCGAGTGCCGACTGAAGTGAACAAGGAAGGAGTGGGTGAATTTAATCCAGTGGCCTTTGAGAAATTGAGTCCTTACATAGCTCCTAAACATCTGGTATAAGATTTTAGAACTCTGTTCTACATGTTTCATTTATGTTATATTGTCTTTAGAACACTGTCATTTGGGAAATCGTGTGTATGCTGTGAAATGTTATGATGTTTGTTTGTCATTTCTCCCTTTTTACACATTTGTGTTTGTGCACATTTGCATGCTTTGAAAGGTTGTGTGAAGGTCACAGCGTCACCATCAGTTAGTTGACATCAACTTGATGACACAGTGTCTGGTGTTTAAGGATTGTGCTAGATATGTAGAAATGTTAGAAATTTTCATCTCTTTCCAGGCTGTACAAACATTACGTTTGCTATGGAATTTTCTGAACCTTCATGGTCCAATATCGCAAACACTTTGGGATAAGACATGTCTGAAATGGGGTGAGGACAACTAATGAGTTGGGTTTTCTGTTTTAAATCAATTTAAATTTGCATTTTGATACTAATACTCAGTTCAACTTTGGAAGACTTTTAAGTAAATTTGGAATAAACTGCTTATGGGAGTCTATTTTTGTTGAGTTTTATGGGATTTAAATATGGATGAAAAAAGTACATAGCTAATATAATTTAAATGCAAAATTATAGCCTGGACCCCAAGACTCAGTAATTTCCGTATGAAGTTTCATATTGATTTTAAATTTCATATTGATTTATTGGTGCCATGGTTACGTGCTTGACAGCTAACTATAAATGGGCTTGTTCTACTCTGTCCAACAGAACTGCTATGAGTTGTGTCTGACTCCACAACATTCGTGTCCATTTTGGTTCACCTTACAGGAGCAGATTGTCAGGTCTCTTTTCCTGCGGAATGTCTAGTATGTTCAAGGTTCCAATGTTTTGGTTAGCAACTGGAGCACTTACCTTCTGTTTCCAAGACACCTAGTTCTCACGAGAGCCATGTGTACTAGATGCCAGCACTCATACCAGTTTGCTGATGGAGAACCAGAACAAGGAAGAGTAAAAAATTAGAAATTTTTTAAGAGTAAAAAGAGTTAGAAATGAGGCTTGCACCTCACAAGCCTGACTCTTACCTACAGAAATGGAAAAAAAAATACAGCAGACTACACTGCATGTCTAGCATCAAAACATCAGCATATAAGTCAAGGTGCAGTATAGCACCAATGAAACAACTTTCCTCTAGTTTTCTAAGACTCCCTCCTCCCCCCAACACTATCATGATCCCCATTCTAACTTACATATCTGACTAGACCAGAGCATGTCCAAAGGTACAATTTAGGACTGAAAACATGGGGAATCCAGGACAGGTAAATCCCGTAGGTCTGATAGAATAACCATACCAGGATAGGAAGAAGAAGGTAGGGGGGTGAAAGGGGGAACTGATCACAATGATATACATATACCCCCCTCCCAGAGGGACAGACAACAGGAAAGTGGGTGAAGGGAGACATCAAACAGTATAAGACATGAAAACTGTATAAATTATTAAGGATTCATGAGGGAGGAAGGTGGGGAACAGTGGGATTGGAGGTGGGGGGCAGTGCAGAGTTGATACCAAGGGCTCAAGTAGAAAGAAAATGTTTTCAAAATGATGATGGCTACAAATGTGCACATGTGCTTGACACAATGGATGGATGTATGAATTGTAAGGAGTTGTACAAGCCCTCAATAAAATGATCTTTTCTTTCTACTTAAGCCCATAGCAGTAGCTCCTCCTTTTCCCCCTTCCTCCCCACTCCCCACCCTCATGAACCCTTGATAATTTATGTTATTATTATTTTGTCATATCGTACACTATCTGATGTTTCCCTTCACCCACTCCCTTGTCATCTCTGCCTCCAAGAGAAGGTTATATGTAGATCCTTGAAATCAGTTACCCCTTTATACTCCACCTTCCCTTCATCCTGTCAGTATCACCACTCTCACCAGTGACCTGAGGGGTTCATCTGTCCTGGATTCTCTGTGTTTCCAGGCCCTATCTGTACCAGTGTACATCCTCTGGTCTAGCTGGATTTGTATGGTAGAATTGGGATCATAATAGTGGAGGGGAGAAGCACTTAAGATTGATGATGACAACAAATATACAAATGTAGTTTGCATATAATGGATGTATAATGGATTGTGATAAGGTTTGGGTGACCCCCAATATAATGATGTTTTTAAAGTATGATTGCAGGATTTAAATTTAATTGTTCTTTATCAAGTGGAAGCCAAAGAAAGAAAGCAAGATTATCACCAGGCTTATTCCACTTGTAAATATTATAATAGCAAAATTTTTGACAAACACATTAATTGTGATTGCTAATGAGGAAATCTTCACCTACTGAATGCTTTCACAGATGATATCTGTTGCATACATGTATGTGGCTGACTGTGATTAAAAAAAACATGGGATGTATAGATTTTATGTGGCATGTATTTCCAGAAGATGACCAGGTGTGGGTACTGGTTGATTTTATTCTGGAAGCTTTGCTGCAAACTGTTTACTATGGATGTTCTTGTTGCTATTTGAAAAATCAGGGGTATAGCTTCCAACACTAGTGCTAACACCCAGGTCACCACCATGCCACAGATAAATAGTGTTCATAACTTGTCCTATGATGTCTCTGTTACTGGATTTGGTCTTTCCTATAGAGTCTAAAAAAATCTCTTAACCCTCTGTGAAGTAATATTTCTATGAACAATCATCTCCTTTGATCATTTTTAGGGGTGAGGAAATGACCAATTCACCATTTTAATATCCTATAAATTTTTGAAACTTTACATATTTCTGTACAAGTCATCTCCAGTTTATCATGGAGGTTTGTTCCAGTTACTTCATCACAAATTGATCTTCTATTTATTGAACTTGAATTTCTCTATTTCTTAGTTTTAATTACTATTGCCTTTTATTTTTTAAATAAACCTGATCTCTATTTTTAGAGGTTGAAAATATTACATATAAATTTACTGGCAATGATTTGGGCAATGTCATAATTCTGACAGTTGTGGTAATAACTTCACTTTCAGGAAGTTCTGGATTTTAACTTCAGAGTGCAACATGTCCCAATATTGTATGTAGGACCCATAATTGATCAGATGTACGATGAAAGAAAAAGCCCAAACATTCTAAATGCAGTCTTGGACATTTGAATCCATTAGAGGCTGAGAAGCTCCAGTGCTATAACAGAGCAGGAGACAGAACGGTGTCACTTTCATCTTCCAGTGACCCATGGCAAACCCAGCACTAGTGTGGTATCTTAGAAGATTATGATCTGTAATTGCAACGAATGGCAGTGATTCGTGAATTTTGATTCTTTTTTGTTTTGTTCTCTCTTTTAAAGATAGTGTTTTTAGAAGAAACATCTCAACAAGAAAGACTGGCCAAGGAATGGTGCTTCAAGCCATGTGAAGTAAGAGAGCTGAGCCACCAGTAAGTCATGGGCAATTTCTTTCCTTCTCTTGAGTGCCTTTAATTCCCCTTGGGTTATAGAAAGCCTGCGGAGAATCATTTTTTAAAAACTGAAATCCTTTTTCTTGTTCCAATAAAACACCTATCATCTTCCCTTGGCAAACACTATTTCAATTCAGATTGCAACTTTAAAAGAATGCAATAAACAAGAAAGTCACTGAACTTGGAATTCAAATGCCTGGTGTGAGTCCTTGTACTACAGCTTTGAGGGGGTTAAATTTAAAGCAAGCTCCTTTCCTTGTTCAGCTTGTGCATTCTGCAAAATTTTTAAGCAAAAACCTTGTGCAAGGCTATGTGCTGAGGGTTTATTAATCTGGTTACCTTTAAAAAGCTTGTCTAGAGGGGCTGGCCATGGTCTAGAGAAAACAAGTTTTGTTATGCTTGCAGGTACCCTTAATACCTCTAACCTTCTCTCTTCTTCCGGCTGCCTCTCATAGGCTTAGAAGCCTTCTGCTAGCACTGGGCATGGAAATTTAATGCAGCAACCTCTGATGTTACCTCTGCTCCCTCTTGCTAGATTTTCATTAAGAAGATATACTTAGGAAACACTGACATTTATAATCACCTGCTAGCATGCCTTTGGGATTGAGGGATTAGAAGGAGAAAGATGGAGAGCCAGAGTGGAGGGACCTGTCTGCAGATCTTCGCACCTTTTTTGTTCTTGATGATGAGGCTCTTTGGAGATAAATCCGTCAAAATTGAAGTTCTTAGGATCCCTGGAAGCTACATGAGGAGTATATGTACAGAGAAGTGGGGAAGCAAGAACTTATACTTTGGGGAAAATGCTGGGGTCTTTGAAGGAAAATCGTATTAAAGTGCAATGTATTCCATGCCATACACACAAAATATGAGCGGTTGCATTCTGTATGTCTCAGGATTGAGATGTCATAGAAGCTCATGTCTCTGACATCCTGTGGCAGTCCCTGCACTCGATGGTTGCTTGGTGAGTGGATGGTGATTTAAACCCACTGAGAGGCACCATGGAGGGCAAACCTGGTGATCTGCTTCTAAAAGGCTACAGTCTGGAGAACAGTGGAACTCTGTATACATGGCTACCTCAATATTTGGGACCAACTCAAAGCTAGCACCAATGATGGGAAGTGCCTTAGCAGGTGGCAAGAATATGGCATAGAGACTTCACTGATAAGACAAGCATTAGGGGGAGGCAAACAAAGTCAAAATCTAAAGGGGTGTGGGATATAAAAATTCAGTCATCCAGACAAAAATAATGTTTTAATGTAATAACTTTAAGAATGAAAAAAAATGGGGGGTGCGGGAAAAAGGAAGGGGGACAACCATCAGAGAACAAAGGAACAAGTGAACTAAAATCAATGGAGAGAAGGGCGTAGGATGCTTAGTGGGGCTTAATCAAGGGCAACAGTTCTCAACTTGTGGGCCGTGATACCTTTAGGGATCGAATGACCCTTTTACAGGGGTTGCCTAGTTCATAACAGTAGCAAAATTACAGTTATGAAGTAGCATTGAAAATAATTGTGTGGTGAAGGGGGGGGGTCACAACAACATGAGAACTGTACTAAAGGGTTGCGGCCTTAAGAAGATTGAGAACCACTGATCAAATGCAATGTAACAGCGAGGAATTACTGGACCCAAATGAAGACCAAACTTATGGTGGCACAAGAGGAAAGTAAAAACAAATTGGGGAAAGAACCAGGAGGCAAAAGACATTTATAGAGGTCTAAATACAGACATGTACATAAGTAAATATATTTATATATGACAAGAGGGAAATAGATCTATGTACTTAAAGCTACATGTTAAGACTTAAAGTAGCAGATGGACATTGGGTCTAGACTCAAGTATTCCCTCAACACAAGAAAACTTTGTTCTTATAATCTGGAATTCTTGATGCTCACCTTCCTGCCATGATCACTGAAGACAAAATGTGGGCATAAGCAAATGTGGTGAAGAAAGTTGATGATGACCGGCTATAAAAAAATATAGTATCTGGGGTCTTAAAGGCTTGAAGGTAAAGAAGCAGCCATCGAACTGACAAGCAACAAAGCCCACATGGAAGAAGCACACCAATCTGTGTGATCATGAGGTGTCAATGGAATCAGGTATCAGGTACCCAGAACAAAATCATACCGATGTGAATTGTGGAATAGGGGGCAGATAAGGAGTGGTGACCCAAAGTCCATCTGTAGACAATTGGACATCCCCTCACATAGGAGTCACAAGGAAAAGATGAGCCAATCAGGGTGCAATATAGCACTACTGAAACACACAACTTTCCTCTAGTTCTTTAATGCTTCCCCCTTCTCCCCCCACTATCATAATCCCAATTGTCCCTTATAAATCGGATCAAACCAGAACATGCACACTGCTACAGACAAGAGTCTGTAACACAGACTCCAGGATAGATAAAGCCTTCAGGACCAACAATGAAAATAGAGATACCAGGAGGATAGGAGGAAGGTGGGGGGAGAAGGGATTCGACCACAAGGATCAACATGTAACCCCCTCCCAGGAAGGCAGACAATAGAAAAATGGGTGAAGGGTGACAGAGGACTGTGTAAAATATGAAAATAATGATCTATAACTTATCAAAGGTTCATGAAGGAGGGAGGGAAAGGAAAGAAGGGGGCAAAAATGAAGAGCTAATACCAAGAACTCAAGTAGAAAGAAAATGCTTTGAAAATGAGGATGGTGGGCTGAGCCCTGGTGGCGTAGTGGTTGTGCGCGGGACTGAGGCCCACTGGGATGGAGGCTCAATTCCAGCAGTGGGGCTGGGCCTCCTACTCCCACCACTGGAGAGCAGTGATTCCCCCCCCCCAAAAAAAAAAGAAAAGAAAATGAGGATGACAACATATGTACAAATGTGCCTGACACAATGGGTGAATGTATGGATTGCAATAAGAGCTCTTATAAGAGCCCCCCAGTAAAAGTTTTAAATAAAAAAATTGATTAAAGAAGGAGAGGATGAAAAAAATCCATGCAAAACAAAATACTTACATATTAGATAAAGACAGTGTGGTATTGTTTGCTTTATGCCCTTGTGTTTTTTAAAGCAATCTGCTTCTAAAAGTCAGTCAATGAAAGCCCGATGGAACACTGTCTGAAACACCACTGACCAGGGGATCCGCAGGGCCAGGTGGTGTTCTGTTCCACTGTTCATGGTCCCCAGGAGTGGGGGCCACTCACCAGCAACAAATGGCAAAAAAATGATGGGAACCCTTAGAGTTGTTTGGTGCCTCTGCTATAAGATGGTGTGCCATAAATCAAAAGAAAATGTGTTATAATGATTCGGAATATAAGTAAAGGTGTTATTAAAGTCTTTTCATCCCACCTTAATTTCCAGTGAATTCTTCATGCCCGGGCTGGTCGATACGCACATTCATGCTCCTCAGTATTCATTTGCTGGAAGTAATGTAGACCTGCCTCTCTTGGAGTGGCTCACCAACTACACGTTTCCTACCGAGTGCAAGTTCCAAAACATGGACTTCGCTGAAGAAGTCTATACCCGAGTTGTTGTAAGTACCCTGTTTGTGATGACTGATATAGCCTGTTCAGGGATTTGTACAAGCGTCTACTATGTCTCCAGTCATTTTAAATGATGAAATAGAGTTCATGAAAATAAAGCCACATGGACGGTTAGAGTATACTGTCATTTACAGCTGGCTAAGCTCTCACGACCTCACTTACAGGACTGGCAGAGGGGAAAGAGAGAACTTGGATCCAGGCTGCTAATATGCCCTAATCTGATGGACTCCTACCACCTCAAAAAAGAAAAGAAAAGAAAACCAAATGTACTGCCACAGGGTCCGTTTTAACTCACAGTTGCCTCCTAGGACAGAGGAGAATTGTTCCTTTGGGTTTCTGTAAATCTTTACTGAAGCAGAAAGCCTCATCTGGCCCCCGTGGCGTGACTGATGCATTAAAAATACGAAACTTGTGGTTAATCACACCATGCAGAACGCACATCGCTTCACCAAGTTCAGGTTGAATGCATACAGATGGCATAGTGGGTTAGGATTGGGGCTGCTAGGTCATCAGTTTGAGACCACCAGCTGCTCTTCAGGAAAAAGATGAGGCCTTCTGCTCCCATAAAGATTCACAGCCTCAGAGACCCACCACCGGGGCGGTGCTACTCTGTCCTGTGGTTTGCTGTGCGTCTGAACGAACTCGATGGCAGGGATTTGAGCTGGAGTGTGGGCCTGCTGTTCGTCCTCATTCCCCGTGCACTTCTGCGGGTGGTCACAGGACTTTGGGACAATTTGAATTGCACCAGGACTTTCTGAATTGCCCCAGCACTTTTGGAAAAATCCTGTGATTCGCTTTCTTCAAATGTAGTTGGAGTTGGAATTGCCTCCACGGAGCTTGTGACTTTGGTCCTGCGGGTACAGATAGATTTCCAGCCGCAGAAGCTCTGGGTAGGTTGCTGGGAGTGGGAATCAACCATAGGTTAGAACAGTGCTGGACGCACAGTCAGTGCGCTATGTGGGGTTTTTTTTAACTCAATAAATCAAAAATTAAAAATTCTGAATTTTCAAATTATTGGTGGAAGAACACCACACTATTTCGGTAACTTCCCAAGGAGAGAAAACAGAATGGACCCATAATCTAAGGCAGGGCACGTGGAAAGGTGACTTGAGCACATGTACCACTAGAGGGGACTATAGAGCTAGTTTACTCATTGAGTAGCGGCTAAAATGCCTGCAAACTTTATTTTGAGGTGATTTGAACTCAGTGTCCTGCCTCTGAAGAAAATGTTTTGAGAAAATCATCTCTCCTTTGTCCTCTTCAATTCTATTCCAACCCACTCAGCAACTCAAAACAGCTTCTATAGTGGAGAAGTGAAGGACAGAAAATAGTTTTTTTTATCTGAACACTGCCGCGCCCTCTCATCCAGCACTCTTTAGGTGTTTGTTGTACCCATTGATGATTTTTTTCTCCTAAGGTGTTGGCTCGCAGGCCTTGCACAATGGCCTCTCCATTCTATCAGTGTCCTGGTCTTGCATCATTCAAGCCTTAAAGAGTAAATGCAAGTGCTAGCATTTATGTGTCTGCTCTGCTTAATTATGAATCCAGCGCAATTGTGGATCTGACATAGTTAGCATGCATCCCCATGACACCGGGAGAGCTGAGAAGGACTAAAGCTGTGTACTGAGTTGCTGGTGCGTGCTGTTAGCAATGAAGTGGGTGCTAACCACACCAAGTCTTTGTATTCTCAGCAGTTATTTATACCTCACTCTGTTCTAAAAAGGGCTTAAGACTGCTTAAAATTGCATGGTACACAACAAAAGAAAATTAGTCATGAAATCACAGCAAAAGGGAAAAGTGAGGGGAAGGAAGCTAAGATAAAAGTCAGAGGAAGAAGGTATGCTTTGGTGGTGGTGGCAGGTGGGGTGGGGGCGGGCTGGGGTAGGGTGTGTGTCTATGCATTTGTTAGAGATTGTCATGAGTAGCGATTGATGCTTTTAGCAGCTGTCCTAGAGAGGGAAATTAATTATGTGATTCATATGGCCTACATAATTTAAAAGGCAATATATTTTAAGGTAAAATGCATCTATTTGTTAAATTGAAATGTAAGAAAACTAATCCCAATGAAGTGGTTAGACGCTATATTGTCAAAATGTGGCTCCCCAAACAAAACACTCACTGCCATCGAGTTGATTTTGACTCCTCGTGCCCCTATAGGACAGGGTAGACCTGCCCCTCTGGGTTTCTGAGACTGTCACTCTTTACAGAAGCAGAAAGCTTCCTCTTTCCCCCAAGAAGTATCTGGTGGTTTTGAACTGCTAACCTGCTAGATCACAGTCTAGTGGGTAACCACTGATGCCACCAGAGCTCACTTAATGTAAAACCCAAGTTTATCGGTCTTTCTGCTCAGAGTGAGACTATCTAGGGCTACCCATCCTCCACAGCAAGGTCTGTGCACATTGCTTTAAGAAGTCTTAGACTCTGAGATTTTCCCATGTTGTATAAGTATTTGTTTGCACATTTGATGTTAGGGGATGAGGTCAGGTTTTACCCTTTGTGTGTACTTGTAATGTAGATATGCTATAGTTCTGTTTTGGGGGAGGCCCACACATTTAATGGTTGAATGAGCTGAGGAGGGTGTTGACTTCTGTGTAAAACAGTTGAGGGTGTTAGCTAGCACTTGTTCCTGAGCTTAAAGACTGCCTGAGCCCATGCCAAGGACCACTAAAGAAGTATATATGAGATAGAGACTTTGGTATATGACTCCTCTCTGTCCCAGAATGAAATTCTAGTTCAGTTTTCACAGAGTCTTTGAAACCCTCAGTGTGTGACTACCATATAGATGATTACCAGGCGCATTTACTTTGCAAAATATGTGAAGTACAAGAATATATTGGCAGACATCTTCTAAGATTCACTTTTCTGAATAAACACAATTCATTTTAATTAACACATGAACCCATGGATATCTAACTACCATTACATTTTTTAACGAGTCTGAAGATTGCAGATTCAAATTGAACTGACTTGAGCTAATGGGACTAGGAACTTAAGGAATCTGCATAAGCTAAAGTCAACGGACTTTATCTGTGCGTGTTCTAAGACAAACTAATTCTAAAAATCCACCTATGTGGTAGAGTGACTATTGGCATGCTGTGAGGTCATCAGTGATTTGGCAAGTAAATAAGGAAAAATCCTTCCAGTGCCAAGAAGGAGTCAGGTCATTAAGATGCAAAGTGAAAAGAAAGGCACCGAGCACACACTCTCCGTAGTAGCTCGAAGGAAATGATCTGAGGTGTGGGGCGGCCGTCTCTGCAGGCCTTCACATGCATAGTGGCCTTCATTTGGGAATCTCTTCTGAGCACGTGCACTGCTGTCTCCGAACTCATGTGGACAGGAATCTGAGACGGAGGCTAAATTGAGAAAGACAGCAAACGGTTGGTGGCATTTCTGATAGATTTCTCTAAATGGGAGCATCCAAAGTAGTCATGAATAGAGTAGTTCCACCTCAAAATCCTGAGCTTGCGGTCGGTCCTCGGGGCTTGAGAAGCCTGAACATTGAATGTAGGAAGGATAACCGAAAACCAGGTTTGGGTCTTTTGGTTATAGTCGTTGGGTCTAAGTCACTGATCCTCAGGAGTAAAGAATTAGTGTAACATTGGGTGAATTCTAAGCAGATTTGCGTAAGTTTAAAGAATCAAATTTATCCTCTGATATTGAAAACAGCAAAAACAAAATAAGCAAACATATTGTCAGAGTCCATTCTGACTCATAGTGACAGGATAAGTCAAAGTAGAACCTCTCCCTAGGGTTTCCAAGACTGTAAAAATTTACCTACACGGATAGCCTCGTCTTTCTTGCAAAAACTGGCTGGTGAATTTGAACTGCCGACCTTGTGGTTAGCAGTCCTTGAGGCTAAGTTATCCTACTGCACAACTAGAGTCCCTTAGTTAACACATGAGGACTATAAATACTTTTGCCATTTTTCTGAGCTGTATTCCATACCAAGAACATTTGAAATGAAAAATTAGAGTCTGTGTACCTTACATGCCACGTGACTTCTTTGGGTATACACGATTCATGGTTTCTGCAACTTATTTTTAGAGAAGAACGCTAAAGAATGGAACAACTACCGCTTGCTACTTTGGAACAATTCACACTGACTCATCCCTGCTTCTTGCGGAAATTACAGGTAAGCAGATGAAAGCTTGATTTATGGGCACATCTGACAAAGACAACCAGATCAGACTTGGCAGCAATTCTTACTTGTGGGCCCTGCTCCCTTTTGATTTGCTAAAAATTGAGCAGTGTGCCAATGGCTCATGTCGAAAGAAAATGTTTTGAAAATGATGATGACAGCATGTATACAAATGTGCTAGATACAACTGATGTATGGATTGTTGAAAGAGCTGAAAAGCCCCCGATGAAATGATTTATTTTTTTAAAAAAAGAAAAAAAAAGAAATTGAGCAGTGAGTTTCTTATGAACAGTGAAGTATCCTGTATTACTGCAATGGCCCTTGTAGCATTTAAAATTGCTAAAGTGATTGTATTATTTAATTATGGTTTTTGATACCAGATTCATGTCTGTGTCAGAATTTTGTAAATACATTTAGGGCTGTTTTAGATTGACTGATTCTCAGTGGAGCTGCATTTGTATTATAATTCAGTCATGTCTTGGTTTTTGGCTTGACTTGGGCCTCTGTGCTACATTCTGGGAACACGGTGACACAGAAAATAATCTATGCACTGGAGAACCCAGGCAGGACTCCTACACACGTTTATTAATAATTTTAGTCATAGGTACGATGCTGCTACTAGCTGCCTGGCATTGTGCAAAGCACCCCAACTAGGGTTGTCTCCGTGTTATGAAGTCCCTATTAATGTTCTCATGCCACAGATGGATAACTGATACCCAGAGGGAGTAAGGAACTTGCTTAAAGTCATAAAATTTTAAAGTCTCAAAAGTTGAGCTAAAACTGGATTCAGACTGGTATGCCCAGTCTTTGTTCCCAGCACAGGACCTAGAAAGAGCCCTGGGAGTGTGCAGCAGTGAGCACTCTGCTGCTCACCAAAACGCTGAGAGCCCCAATCCCCCTGATGGCTCCACAGGCTAAAGGACTGGTACTATGTTTCTATACAGATTCCATCCGTGCTCCTCTATCACATGAAGCAGTGAGTTACACGGTGAGCTGCTACCCACAGGGTCGGCAGTTTGAATCTCCTGGCCTTTTCCGTGGAAAAAGATTTGTAGCCTGGAATACCCTTGGGAGCAGTTCCACTCGGGTCTATCAGGCTACTGTGGGTCCGAATGGACTTGATGGCAGTGGGGATTGTGTGTGTGTGTGTGTGTGTGTGTGTGTGTGTGCTTACTCAGCTAGATGCAGTTGCCTTGAGTTGGAATCATTTCCTCAACAACACGGAAAAATGGCAGTAGACCACTGCTCAGTAAACACGAGCTGGCGGAATGATCGGTACCACGGCTTCCTGACCAGTGGCCAACGGCAGAGACATAGCACTTAGCAAGGGAAGTGCAGAATGCTCTTTTCAGAAGGCACCCAGGGCCAGTGATTATGGAACAACTATGAGTCCTTTGTAATGAGGTCTGAAGGGAAGTAAAGACAGCGATGCAGGAAAGTGTCTTTTAGCCAGGGTCAATGACAGAGGAAAAGGAATGGGGGCAGGAATCCTGATGGTGGAACCAGGAAACCAGTAGTAGAGTAGTTTAGCTGAACGAAGGAATTCGCATCATGAGAGGCAGAAGAGAAGGGTGGGTAGATGTATGGCTCATATTGTGAAGGCGCATGAATGTGCCTCACAGACTCAATGGAGGTCTTGAAGCCACATGAATTACTTGATAAAAGTGGTGTTTTAGGAAGGACGCAGCCAGAGTGCTTCTTAGAGCCAAGGATGGGGAGACTCATGTCACATACTTTGGACATGTTGTCAGGAGAGACCGGTTCCTGAAGAGGGACATCAAGCTTGGTAAAGGGGCCAAAAAAGAGGGAGGTCTGCACCAAGCTGGATTAACCTATGGCATCACCAAGGGGTTTAAACCAGAACCATTGCGAGGTTGGCCCAGGACCAGGTAGCATTAGGTTGTGCATAGGGTCGCTCTGAGTGAGAGCCTAACATGAAACAAGAGAGAAGTAGGAAGACTTGTCAAAAACTCACATGACAGAGGTGGAGGAAACAGTCATAATAACAGCCTTGCTACATGTAGTTTAGACTTTATAGGTAAGATAGAGTTCAACTCTAACAGAGATTCCAGCTGCTTTAGTGTAGTGGTAGTGCTGGTGAAGCATTGGTCTGTTCAAATCCACCAACCTATATGAGGCTATCATTCCAGTAAAGAGTTACAGTCTTAGAAGCTCTGAAAGAGTTGGAATGGACTCAATGGCGGGGGGGTTGCCACAGTTAAGAATAGAGGAAATATTTTCTCTGAATCTTATGTCCCATGTACTTTATATACATTATTGTATTTGTTTCTCCTTATCAGTTACCATCAAATCATGGCAACCTGATATATAGCAAGGGTAAACATTGCCCCATCTTGTGCCATCTTTGTGATTGTGGGTATGTTGGCATCTACTGCTATAGCTATTGTAGCAATCCATCCCATTAAAAGGATCTAGTATTTTTAATGGTCATCTACGAGCTTTGATAGCTCGTAGCAATCTGCTAGCAATTGGTCACACAACCCTGCACAGAGAAGAGGAAACTGCAGGCAGACATACTTGGACCTTCCACAAATACACCTGCTGGCTTGAGAAGACACATCTCAATCTGCCCGGGGAGGACAAACAGAGAGGAAGGGAGACTCACAAAAGGGCGAGGCTGAGTTGGAAAGTGGAGGGATAGAATGAAAGAGAATAGAAGGAAGTAGAGGTTATATAGTATGTTAAGGAATACCAGCGTGTTTCTGAGGACCAGAAGCAACTAGTCCTGCACAGGAGGATACAATGAAAGCAAATAATGGTTATGACTGGAGGAAAACATAGACAAACTGTTGAATTAAAAAGAAAGGTGGCAGTGATGCACCCCCCCCCCAAAAAAAAAAAAAAAGAAAGAAAGAAAGGCGGAGTGTTCATTAAGACTCATAAAAAAGTTCTGTGGAGAAAGAAACACGATTTCAGACTCTGTCTTTGTGCTTCACAGACAAATTTGGGCAGCGAGCATTTGTGGGAAAAGTGTGCATGGATTTGAACAACACGGTTCCAGAGTACAAGGAAACCACTGAAGAATCCGTCCAGGAAACTGAGCGGTAAGGCGCCGCTGCTTCTGCTGTTGCAGTTCCGTTTCCACCACATGGGGTGATCCAGGTTTAACCCGAGCGTCTCAGTCTCGCAGGGGAAGAGTCAGGGAAGCAAAGTAGACATGGCTCCTAGGCTGAAGGTGAAGATCAAGTAAACCCAGCTCTCAGGCGGGGGGTGCTGTTACTTAATTTGTGACTGGGGGTATTGGGGAAGGCAGCATGGACATGGCTGGTCCCTTGGCGAGTCACACAGGTCCGGGTTTCAGTTCTGGCTCCATCACTTACTAGCTATTTAACCTCAATCAAGTGATGCATCCACTTGAAGCCTCAGTCACATCATCTGCAAAATGGGGATAGTAGCCAGTATACATTTTCATTCTTCTGACAATTCCATAGTAGGTTTTCTTATAACATATTCTAACAGGAAAGAGAGTGAGAGGCAGATGCAGAATGGAGAATGGAATTTCAAAATTATTCATAGCAGAGGTCTCTACTGCCTCCTCCTTCTAAGATAGCCCCTTCAGAGACTTCTTTGAAGGCGTGTTCTAAAATCAACTGGAGATCAAATTAATGGCTTGAGGCAAGAGGACTTACAAGCTCTCTATTTTCATGCTTCCCCAAATAATCCCTTTCAACAATCAACAAGAAGAATAAATCAGTATAAATAAAGTAGAATCAGATACTAAACTCAATTTGTAAAACTGTGAAGTTCAACACTTATTTAACTTATCTTAATCCTCATCTAACTATTCTATTGATACAAAATATTGAAGTAGGTCTCTGAAGACATCAAACCAGAGCCAAGCTTTCTGTCAGCCATTTTCCTAAAGCGGCATCATTTCAGAGAAATTCAAATAGGGATTTCTACCCCTGAGCTCAAAATATACATTAGCAACATTCATTTTCACCATTTCATACAGGAATAATCAAAGACAACATCCAAACAAAATAATCAAAACTTTAACTTTCCATATTGGTTCCAGAAACCAACTCAGTAAACTGCAAGGACATATCTGACTTCTGGTTAGTGAAGAAACACTACCATGAAGCAGAAGTCAAAAAAATATCTACTCTCCATCATTATGATTTGTTTCTCTAGTACCCCACTCCCAAGGTACTGGGGTAATATGTTGTTAGTCTTAGTAGACTAGAGAAACAAGTATGGAGACATTCATATGTATATAAGGGAGACGTTTATATTCAAGAGCAATTGAAAATTGAGAAAAACATCCCGGTCCTGTTCAGAACAAGTCCACAAGTCCGAGATTAGCTCATATGTCCAGTATCAGTTTATAAAGTCCTCTTCAGACTCACGAAACACATGCAATGACACTAGATGCAGGATAATCACAAGCCACTGGGTAGAAAGTCTTTGGAACCAATGGCGTTATAAACATCTCAGTGCTGGCGGGAGTTTCTGCATGGCTTCTAAGTAACCAGGGCTGCATCAGGGCTGTAATTTGTGTTGGCAGCTGCTGTGTCTCCCAAGAAAGTCAGCAGAGAGAAGTCTCTCATCTCCAAGAAAGAAGCACTGATTTCCCAGAATTCTCAGGCCCACACAGAAGTCTCATTGGCTACCTCCAGATTGACAGGCTAGACTCCACCCCTACACTCTTTTTTTTTGGTATTATTTTTTTTGGCATCACTGCCCTCCGGTGGGAGTGGGAGGCCCAGCCTTGCTCCTGGAAAGCTGCTGCTGGATTTGAACCGCCAAGCCAGTGGGCTGCAGTCTCGCACTCAACCACTATGCCACCGGGGCTCAGCCCACCCCTCCATTCTTCATCCTCAAATTAACACCATATTAAGTGACTACCACAGATAGAAAGTCTTGTTTTTCTCCCTTGGAGTGGTTGTTGGTTTTGAACTGCTGACTTTGTGTTTAGCAGCCCAGCGTGTTATCACTGCACTACCAGGCCTCCTCCTGGATAAAACAGAGAAGGCCAAAAAGGTGCACAGCAGAGGAATAAGGAGAAGCTCCACGATTTAACCACTTACACTGATAAGCATTTGTACTTTATTTTAAAACCTTTCTGTGTTTTCCTAAGAAGGCCTATTATACTCTGGCTGCTATCTGGTCATCTTGTGAGAAGAGAGAAGCGCTTTTGGATTTGCTATTGTAATGACCATGTCTTGCTAATGCAAGGAGCTAGACCAGCAGATTCTTCAAGACATGATCTGAAAGAACATCTTCCGAAGGTGAAGTGCAGAGAGCCAGGAGGGAAGGCTGTCCAGTTGATTATTTTTCCACATTGGTTCCGTAGCTGTGTGCTCACGTAGAGCAGGGCACCTCACTCGGTAAACTGGGGTGAAGATCAGACGGTGCCTTGTGGTAGCACCCATCATTAGAGAGATACCGTGTGAAGAGACCAATGCTCTCCACTCCAGCTGCTGCTAGTACAGAGCTGGGTTGACCAGAGATGGTGGACAACCTACTGTGGGAAAGTCTGCACTTCAGAAAATAGAAAGCAGTATGCAGATAGAGAGGAAGCACGCAGAGATGTGCAAACATTTGTCCACGTGCACATGAAAACAAAGCATTAAAGTCGAAGCATTAAATATATATCCACATTCATCAATGGATAAGCAAAATATCAACTAGGCTTCTGTCATGAGCGGTGGAGAAGTTTTGGAAATGGTGATGTTACAGGACACAATGAATGTAACAAACACCATTGAATTGTACATGTGACAAATGTTGACACTGCAAATGTTTTCATATATATGTATAAATACAGTTATCACAATAAAATATTCTAATTGAGATTATGAATAGGATAATAATAAAATTCCTTATCAACAAAAATATATCCATATGGAAGACTATTCAGCTGTTCTGCCTGCCTACAGACAGATGAATCATGGAAGCATCAAGCTCAGTGAAAGAGACCAGACACGAAAGTCCTCATTATAGTATGATTCCATGTACAGCTGAGCCCTAACCATTATGCCCTGAGGGGGCTCCTAGGAGATGTTTAAAAATGTCAAATCAGTAGCAGATTGTAGATGGGAACATACCTGGGACAGGGATGGGAACAGCTATCAATTGTAAATGGTAAAACGATCTTACTGTGGTGAAGAAATGCTCTACACCTATTGGGATAAAGAAATTCTCTGTACCTCCCTCTTCAGAGAGTGAGTACTTTCTCCACCCCAGTCTCTCTTTGCTGAATAACTCCCTCCAGGCCCATCTTTGTGCCTTCCTTCAACATCTGTCCCCAATGAGACTCCACTCTCGGAAAGAAATGATGCTATTGTGTGAATGAGGTAGCTTACTGCTCTATGGAGATTAGGAAACGAGAAGCTTCATCATGTGCACACACTTCTGAATGCTTGGGACTTCACAAGTCTACTACACGCGGAGCATAACACCTTGCAATATGAGTGTTTATTTGCTAAACACAGCTGAAGTTCATAGAATGACTTGGGGCTGTGGGGATATTCAGCTGATTTTAGATAAAATTACATTTCTCCGTGATTGTGTACCCTAGTTTCTGGACAGCAAATGAGATTGCAATTACCACTGGTTACTCTCTAATGAGTGAAGGTGAAGCAGCAGCATGTTAGATATGCTGTATAGAAATATGAACATGTATGGGTCCATATTTGTTTGTGTCCTTTGAAAGTTTATCTGAAAATGTTTAGATAACCTAAGTTTTCATTTGTTGCTTTATTTCAGATTTGTGTCAGAAATGCTTCAAAGGAATGTAAGTAAACTTGTTAGTAGCTTATTTGGGGATTGTTCTTGTATTTGTTGCATGATCCAGCACTAGTTTGTTTAGTAGATACTTATATTAGTCCGTGAGTATTTGGCTTATTCCATGTGTGAAGAAGTATGGGTCCTAGAACCAGGAATTGCTTTCACAAAGGACTCATCATCTCAGCTCTGTGAGGCCTGGTATCATTTGCTTTTCAGTGAAGGTCACAGTGATTTTATAACCAAACCTCTCTGATATTTGTTTTTAGCATAATTTTTGAAACCAATCAAATCATAAAATTCATCCAGTATAGGTGTTTTCTGAGAACCCCTTCCCATTGAATGTGCTGCTAAGGAATAGACTCTCCTTCAAACACACAGAGTTACCATGAGTGAAAATTGGTGCTTTGACAAGAGGTTTGACTTTTTGGCTTCTTCTCGGCCCTGAGCTATTTCTACAGAACATGACCCTTGTACCAGCTCTTAAAACAAGGGGTTCAGGCTGAGCCCCGGTGGCGTAGTGGTTGTGCGCAGGACTGCGGCCCACTGGGACGGAGGCTCAATTCCAGCAGTGGGGCTGGGCCTCCTACTCCTACCACCGGAGAGCAGTGATGTGCCCCCCCCCCAAAAAAAAACAAAAAAACCCCCAAGGGGTTGCCTGCCAAAAATGAAGACATTAACGCATCTCTTTGTGTGGTACTCATTGGGCTCAGGAGCCACTCATGATATCCAAAGGTTTCTTATCGGTTATTTTGTTGTTGTTATTTCTAGTATTCAAGGGTGAAGCCCATAGTGACGCCACGCTTTTCCCTTTCCTGCTCTGAAGCTTTAATGAGTGAACTCGGCAATATTGCCAAGACTCAGGATTTGCACATTCAGGTGGGTTTTTTCCTTCTGTTTGTACCTCTATCTAGACCTGCAGGACTGTCTGTACCCTGAATCCTGGCATGAGTCTCCAGTACCTCGACTGAAATCTGCCAGAGCGGTAACATTACAGGGCTGCATGTGGACCCTTGTAAAGGACCCTTACAGATAGCAGCCTAATACATTTTTATGTAATTTCACAGATAAGAAATTCAAAGCCCCATTTATCTTCAACCTCCTATGATAATCCTTTGAGAGACAAGGGCATCTTCATAAGTAACTGAGAAGGACCAATGGCAGTCTGTTTACTTATTCTCTACCAAGTACAGTTAATGCATTTCATTCCTACTTAATTTGAGGCCTTCCCGCTGTGCTCTCTATCTTCATTTTGGGAAAAGCCATCTATTATTTGAAAATCAGAAAGATCCCAATTTCCATCTCAACACAAAAAATTGCATTTAAAAGCCTCTTTGTTCTAAGTTCCTTTAATTTAAACTCAGGAACAAAAAGTATATGTACTTTGTCATTAAGTTGTAGCAATTTCAGAATAAAACACTTTTTACAGCTTACAGCTGGGTTAAAATTGGGAGCCTCCCTTCCCCCATCCAACTTAATTATATACTGTATAATTCCTTCTTTTACAAGGTATTTGACTATCTTATATTAAAGGGTAAGTGGGGATAGGCAACCTAGAGATACTTTACCACTTGGTAGTATTTATTAAATCTGTATCTTCTGAGAGGCTAGCCCAGCCCTGGACAGTGATTTGCTGTGCTGTGTGTGGGGTTTCTGGGTCAGAACTGACTCCATGGCACCAAACAAGACCCACATGTCTTCTTCTAGCCCGCTTCCGAATGATGCCCTCCTCGCCTTGCTTCTGTGATCTCTGGTATCTGGATGACTCTTGGAGATGAAATACACAGTTTAAAAGAAAACTCTGGAATTAAAAGGGTTCTTCTCTTTCAAAAATGACATGGAAATAATATTAGGATACACAGAAAGATGTCATAGAATAACACACAGCAAGAGCAAACACCTCCTTCTGGAGGAGTTTAGTTTGTGTGTTTACTCAAATGTGTTGCAATGATGTGAATCATTCTGCTCTCTGCTCTTCTGATGCCCATGTAGTTCTTCAAAGGTCTACGGGCAGCCTGTTTGGAACACTGTTGCCTCTTATTCATTGAGGTGTGCATACTTCACTACATGTGGAGAGAGGAAAACAGCTTTACTGTTCTTCCAATGCTAATTTGCTTGTGAGTTGTTTCTCATGCAACTGATTGGCCTGACAAGTTTTATTTAAGATTTGTATTTTAAAGTCATCAAGCATTGTCGTGTTTGTTGTCCTGTGAAAGCATCAGAGAGGTGGAGGATTGTGTCAGGCAGGGTTCTCTTAGAGAAATAAAAATCAGGACACTAGTAATTCTTTTTATATATTTATATAGAGAGAAAGGTATATAAGATAAGAAAGAAACAGTTAACTATCTGTAAAGCAGTATAGATTGCTCAGTGCAACTGACTTGCGTGAGGCAGCTAGAAGACTGGCAGTCCTTGGACTCTTGAGGGCCACTGAGTAATCCTCTGTAGAGCAATTCAGGCTATTTGGTCACAGACAGCAAACAGCAGAGCAGGTCACCAACAGTCAGCCAGTCAGAGTCCAACGGTCCCCAGCTCAAGAGATGTATATCCCAGGAGCGTAGCAAAGTAGGGCTTGAAGGAATTGCACTCACAGCTACACAGTCCACGATTAGGTGTTCCACAGGCAGTGTTGCTCGGAGGTCGGGGCACAGGACGAACAAGGCAGCTCTTGATCAGAAGATCTGGAAGCAAGAGAGAGGGCGGGACTCGCTGAGCCCTTCCTATCTCTGCCCTTCAATTCATCCCATGTGTTCATTGGCTGTTCCCTCACAACAGACCCACCAATCTTCTGTGGCCATGTTGGCATAACAAACCTACCCATCACAAGGATTTAGGATCACTATTTTACTCACCTGTAGATTCTTAAGGGCTCTTTAAGACTTTAGGTGTTGTCTAACCTAGTTATTTTCAAGCTGTTTTCTGCAAAATCACTCATCTGGAAGTGAGCAAAAGAGATAAAGTGGAAGCAGGGTCTCAGAGTTACAACTTGGCCTCACTCTGTAGGGCAATATGTTAGGGTTCTCTAGATAAACAAAAACAGAACACTCAGAATTTTATAGATAGACGATAGATACATAGATAGATAGAGATAGATATATAAAGCACAAAGGAATATAATAGTTAGTCCACATAACAGTACAGAGAGCTCAGTTCAACTCACTTCTGTAGAACAGTTGATACATTGGAAGTCTTTCAGCTCACTAGGGCTGCTGCATCCAAGGTCAAGGAAACAGACCACTGAGTCTTACATAGGGCATTGCAGGCAGTCCAGTCACAGGTAGCAAACAGCAGTGTGGGTCACCAACAGTTAGATGACAGGACATGACAGGCCCAAGCTCAATTGATGTATACACCATCAGCATGGCAGAGCAGGTCTCAATTGATGTATACACCAGTAGCATGACAAAGCAGGTCTCGAAGGAACCTCAAGCTTTAGTGACATGATCCATGGGTGGGGTGTCCCATGGGCAGTGAGCTCACAAGTTGAGGATGATAAGGTAGATAGGCAACTGCATGCTGGTCTGATTTCAAGAGAGACATGCTGGTCCAATAGAGAGAGAAAGAGAGAGAGAGAGAGAGCTTGCCGATTCATTTATCTCTTTGCCCTCCAATCAAACTGCAACTTTATTAATCCCACATCTTCTGATTGGCCAAGGTGGCACAATGAGCCTACCTCTCACAGGCATCGTTGGTGGTGCTTTTTATCTGTGAATAATTTGTCCATTTTCAATTGAACAACACTTTCCAAATTAAAAACAGTTGCAAACTCAACTCATCTAGCCCAACCTTTCTACTTGTAGCAAAATTATTTGTCCTAAGACACCTAACTAGCATTAGCACTGGACTAAAATTCTGTAATCTTTATTCACAATCCAGTTTTCTCACCAATGAACCAGACCATTTGTGTTTCTGATGGTCACTGAACTCTTTTAATGGCCAATACCAGAAGAGGCAGATTGTCTGGGATATCTAGGCTCTTCATCCTCTTCCGTAGTGTGTTTTATTTATTTGGGGTTTATTTCAGAATTTGTCTTGGTACACATACACATTGAACTTGTTATTCACAGTTTCCTGATATAGAGATAAATAGATAGATAGATGGGTTCAAGATGTTCATGAGAAGCAGGAAGGAATTTTTCTATGAGCATTTTGAAGCCCACATCTATTCACATATTATACTTTATATAGTTAGATATATACTTGTTGTCAACAACAAAGCACTTGTCTCTTTTTTCCACATGTCCCTCACAAAAGCAAGTAGAAGCTATCCACACCATTTTGGGGGTAGGAATATAATTCCCAGGGGTGGTTTTATTCTAAAGGAAATTAAAATATATTTTTTCTTTTAGAGCCACATAAGTGAAAATCGTGATGAAGTAGAAGCTGTGAAAAATTTATACCCCGCTTATAAAAACTACACAGATGTGTATGATAAAAACAATCTTCTGACAAATAAGGTAAATTGCATATCATGACATAATTTATATAAAGCAAGTTTACATAAATCTCAAAATAGTATTAGTAATCTTCAGACTTCTGGACATGGGTATATTTACAAAACTAGAATAAAACTCCAGGTTAGGTTAGTTTTTGGTTCTTTGTTGTTGTTGTTGTTGTTGCTCTTTTAAGGGGGTGGGGCTGAATTTTCATACCTGGTAGGGCAATCCAAAGGCTTCATTGAGGCCAGAGGTAGATTTGGCCCAAGGGCATTTTGGTGGTATCCATTATAATTTTTCTTAAAGAATTTTTTAAAATGATAATGTATTGTGCTTTTGTAAATTTTCACACAAAATCCCATTAGAATGAACGTGCTTCTTTAAATATAGAGTGTGTGGATATTGATACAAAAAGGAAAATCCCAAAGCCATTGCCATTGAGTCAATGATTTCAACCCTGTGTGATAGAGGAGACCTGCCCGCTGGCGTTTCCAAGGCTCTCGTCATTATAGGAGCAGACTGCCGCATGCTCCTTCCACCAAGCTGCCGGTGATGGGAACCACTGGAACTTTGCATACAGTATAGTCCTTGTCCACTGTGCTTTCAGGACTCCTTGTGTTGATGTTCACTACACATACAAAAACATAAAGCAGTGAAGCCTGTCAGGGGCACGAGGTTGGGTTGGGGCTGGCTCAGCAGCAGTCCTTTGGGGCTGCAACAGTTGAAGACTCAACTCCTAGCGGAGAGGTCCGAGGTTGACTCCACCCGGAGGCTTCTGGAAGATAAGCCTGCCTCTGCTTCCGAAAGATTACAGTCTTGTAAGCCCCCCGATGCCGTTCTGTTCTTACCCATGTGGGGCACCAGGGGTCAGAGCTAGCTCTACAGCAGCAGCAGCAGGAACAACAACAACAGCCTACTTTCGAGTTTTCTCCAACATTCACAATGATCTGGCATATAGTCTGACCCAAAGGAAGGCTGGGTGCCATTGATCATTATATGTATGCAGAGACGCATGCCTGCCTTTAGTTTATGGAATTGCTTTATCTATTTTTACGTTACAAGGTGTTGTTTTTATAGCTAAACCATTTGAGAGAATTAGAATTAAAATAAAGACCTGTGGCAGCAGTGTACCCCTCTGCCTTGACGTTAGAGGAAATTTGCAAACGGAAAGGAGCGTTTTATCCCTGCAGTGAATTATTTTTAGTGGTCATGTGAATAGAGATCTGAATGTGACTAGTTTGAAAAGTTAAAAACCAAAAACCAAACCCACTGCCATTCAAGTTAGTTCTGACTATGTGACCTTCTAGGACAGAGTAGAATAGCCCCCTGGGGATTTCCAAAACTATAAATCTTTACAGGAGTAGAAAGCCTCATCTCTCTCCCAAGAAGCAGCTGGTAGTTTTAAACTCCTGACCTTGCAGTTAGTAACCCAGCACATAACCCACCACACCTACCACCAGGACTTCTTTTCAAAAGTAAATACTCTATAAATCATATAAATGCTGCATCATAATTTCCACCCCTTTTATATGTATTTCCATGTGGTGAATAAATTACCCTTCAATTTGCATGTTAATGCCCACTGCACACAGGTTGTTAATATTTTCCTTTAATAATAATTTTGCAGTCACCGAACCATGCCTCTTAAATGTGAAAGCTATTTAGATACGACTTTTAAACTGAAAGAAAAGGAATTCTGAAGGATAAAAGCTTATTTAGGAAGATGTTGTTACTAAGACCAAAAATACAAGTAGTTTCAAAGTATTCATTCAAGGCCTGCTTTCTTGGATGAGTTTTACCTCCTGATTTAAACTTTACATTCCATACACAGATTTTAATGATGATGTAAATGTAGGTGAATTAAAGGTCATTTGGTTATATGAGCCTGCAGTAAAATTAGGAAAAATGGGCAGGGAATGGGAACATACCTGTTTTCATTGAGAAGTGAAAACTTTCTTCTGAAAATGTTGTGTGTGAGAACAGAAATTCACCCCAGTCTTCTAGTATCTCACCATGTACGTAGAGGAAAGAATGATCTTGGCTGTTTTCTATAGTGGGCACAATATGGAAAGTCTACCCAGTAGGTAAGCTTTTAGAAGAAAAGGAATAGACAAGGAAGATGCATGAGTTGGGTGAGGCTTTTTTGATTCTAATAAAAGGTCTGTGCAAGCCTTTTGGGAGGTATCACGCAATGGCAGCAGTTGCATGCAGACCTTTTCTCTGCAACGTTCACATCAAGATGCTCACGGCCAAGGCACGGCTTCCAGCTGCACCTGTGCTATCTTAGTGGGAGGGAAAACTGCCCGCAACACTTTGAAGGGCTCAACTTCACATCAGACCCCCTTCTTTCCAGACAGTGATGGCGCACGGCTGTTACCTTTCTGCGGAAGAACTTGACGTTTTTCATGAGCGTGGAGCCTCAATCTCACACTGCCCCAATTCTAACTTATCGTAAGTAGACCATCATTGCTGAAAATGTGGGTTCCAAACCAGCAGGCAAATAATTTTGCTTTCTTAGTTCTTCTTACACCATCTCTCTTCTATAAGACAATGGTTCTTCCATGTGCTTTCAGAAGCCCTCTCATAGTTACATGTAACTGAAATAAAAACTAGGTAAACTGACCCTTACCTGGGATATCATGGGGGGTGGGGGGACGGGAGCATTTCCAAAGGGCTTACCTACCCACTCTCTTTCATAGTATATTTGAAGTGCACCATGTCTCCTAAAATTTCTGAACAAAATAGAATAATTCAAAGAAAAGAGTTCAAAACCAATAATGTTCTGATCTACAGGTAAAGATTGAAAGAATGTGTAGGGGAACTTCAGAAGTTTTTTGAAAAATTTGAGTGGAAGATAATGGAATCCTTAGACTTACTTTCTGAAGCTCTTTTCTGTATTCCATCCAGGTGCTAGTTTCCTGTGACTGATTGTGCTATAGTGTTGACAGAGGTACAATGGTCTGGGAAGTCCACGATGCTGGATTGAAGGTTGTGCCAGCTCCCGTTGATAGCCTCAGGGGGAACTACATCCTAGGGTAGTTCCCAGAAGGCACAAGCTTTATTAACAACTGAGACTTAACCATTGGAAGGGTTCCAGATCCATAAGTGAGCCCAATGAAAATTATGGCATGCCTCTTTATACTTAAGTAAAGCATTTTTGCATCTAATTTCAGGAAATTCATGAACCTCATGAAGTTAATTCATGGATGCAGGGTTTAGAATGCTCTAGGGTTCAATTAGTAAAAAATGTCTATCATTTCTAGTGTTGATGAACTCTGACTAGAGTCCTTAGTGGCTGAGTGGAATGGATAAATCATTCATTCGTTCATTCTTTCAACAAAATCATTAGCTTCTGCTAGATGTCAGGTTTTCTGAGTGACTTCGTGTCCTCTCTTGGTTTGGGTTTTCCTTGCAGATGCAGGTTGTAGTGGAAAGATTCATTTGCAAATTTTTTCCTTGAGGATAATCTCAGGGTCATTTTAGGATGATCTCATGGGATCCAGACAGGAGAGGAAAAGATGCCAGGAAAGAGTGAATCATCAAACCAGCTACCACTGCTGACAGACCCCTGGAGTACAGACCTCCTGGAAAACCAGTGACCATCCAAGTCACCCTGCCTCAGGGAAGAGGGAAGTGGGGTAGTTAGACCCTTATCCTCTTCAGTCATCGGTGAGGGGTACTTCATGGGAGTCTGAGGCACTAATTCCCTGGGATTTCCAGCCTTCCTCCCACAAGGACAGGTTATGTCCTATCCCAAGCATTGAGTTAGATGTGCCAGCAGTTGGCAGGCTCTCGTCTCTGTGAATGGAAAAGTACATGTCAGTGGATGTATGGGAAGATACACAGCAAGACATTTTTAGGGTGGTTTGAAAGTCTCCCAGAGACATGAAGGTTTCACAGGGGTCAGGGAATCTTGTGTCTCCAGGGCTCCTCAAACTTTTAAAACTGGGGGCCAGTTCACTGTCCCTTAGACCGTTGGAGGACCAGACTGTAATTTAAAAAAAATCCAAAAGCCTATGAATAAATTCACTGTAGGCTCAGGATGAGTTGACTGCTAAGCAGGACAGCAGTGGCAGCAAAAATGCCAGGTGAGCCACATAAATGTCCTTGGCGGGCCGCATGTGTTCCACGGGTCGTAGTTTAAAGACCCCTGGCTAACCTCTTAAGGATTATGGTCAAGTGTGCAGGCACTGAAAGGGTTTCCCACTCCTAGGGTACGTTGTGCATCTGCGAATTAAAACATAACCCAGCTTGGCAAATTGCTGTTAGAGTTAAATTCAGTAAGAGCATTTCCCATTTCCCGTGCTCAGTCCTTTTGTCCCTGTAAGCACTCTGAGCAATGTGCTGTGTTAAGTTATAAGGATGTGGGCCTTCACTTCTTTTCAGGTTCTAGAGATTGTTTACGTTTGCCTTGGTATCTTTAGAAAAGATGGACTGGAGCTGTTGGGTGCGTGCTGTCCTGTTTCTCTAGAAAAGCAACATTAGCAATCAAACTTTAGATGTTGAGGTCCAGAATTCTGCCCAGATGTGATGATTACTCATGCTGAGAAACACATTATTCCAGACATAAAGAAAAGGCAATGCTTCTACTTCCTAATATGGAAGGATAAGTTAGTATAGCAAATACCTTTCCAATAAGATTTTTGGACTGATTACAAGGATTACTTCTCCATTTATTTCTCCTTAGAAGCAATCCCTTGCTTTTGGTTCTGGCTCTTGGGACTCTGTGCTCTCCTGGGAGGTTAAGACAGTATGTGCACATTTACGGTCCTTAGAAAAGAGAGCTCTAGGCCTTGGGTGCTGTGATTTGACTAATGTGTTTGTATCGGCATTAGTGCTGAGATGATAGGAAATACAGTGTTCAGTGATAACACTAGCATTAATATCAGTTTCGCATTTCTGATACTACACATAATATCACACATGATATTACATATGGGCCTCCTTGTTCTGATGACCCCTTATCTTTCCAGACTGAGCAGTGGCTTCCTCAATGTCCTCGAAGTCCTGAAACACAATGTGAAGACCGGACTAGGTACAGGTGAGTAGTTCTCCATTTTTAGTTAATGGCCAAAGGTGCCTTTAAGTGCCTTATTTTTGAGCATGTCCCATATTGGGGCAACAGGTGTTTTGTGTTCGAAACAAAAGTTTCGTTTTTGATAGTAATGCCTTGAGGTCATACAATGGTAGCGGGAAGAAGTAAGGAACTATACACTGCGCGAGACATTTTGACAATTGCAGTACTCTGAAGGAGTCTCTCCCAGAGGGCAGATGGTTCAGAGAAGCACTTGTAGATACTCCGAAGGGTTGACGGTGTGAATCCTACACAAAAGAGCTTCAGAAAAAGGCCTGCTGGACTCTACGGTCAAACAATCTGCTGTTTGACCACCAGGGAGCAGTTTCATGCTGCACATGTCGAATAGCCTTGAGTCTGAATCAGCTTGATAGCAACTGTTTTTGTTTTGTTTCGTTTGTTTCAACCTCCCGAAACCCATTATTCCTATTTACTGTTCAGAGATTGGTCTTTAAAAGATACATCTCTCTCTAAAGTGTTTCCAAAATGCTTTTGAGAAAAGAATTGATTTTTTTTTCTTCTTTTTGTCCTTCTGGCTGTTTTAATGGTTGGGTTTTTTATGTTTTCAAAAACAGTGTAATCACAAACAGTGCCTCCACAGAAAATCATACCTGTGTGACCTTGCCTGAGTGAACACAAATGCAATTCACGCAGGCTTCGGGGACACTGAGAAATCGGTTGAGAACTTGCTTTGCTTCTAAGTGTTTGGCAAAATGAGCCTCCTCAATTCCCATGGGCATTTGGGTTGTTTATGAGGCTGAAGGACATTCTGGGTGATGGTTAAAACCGTGCCCTGCTCTACACAGTACATTCAAAGGATGGGTTTGTTTGTTTGTTTGTTTGTTTGTTTTTCTGGGTGCAGTGATGCTCACTCCAGAAATGAGAATCAGGCCCTACAACACAGGTGTCTGCTGTGAGTCTTCTCTGACTGTCTATGACAGAACTAAAAAGCAAAAGCCAAGGCTGAGCCCCGGTGGCGTAGTGGTTGTGCGCGGGCCTGCGGCCCACTGGGACAGAGGTTCAATTCCAGCAGTGGGGCTGGGCCTCCTACTCCCACCACCGGAGAGCAGTGATGCTAAAAAAAAAAAAAAAAAAAAAAAGCCAAGCAGTGCACTGGTAACAGGTGCTGGGGCATGAGGATCCATTCACTATTCTTTTATTGTTCTTTTAGGAAGAAAAGGACACAGGGGAGAGAAGGGGGAGAAAAGGAAGAGGGAGGCGAGAGGGAGGTGTGTGAGGATGAAGAAGAGAGGAGCGAGGGAGGGGAGAGGAACTAAACTGGAGAGTAAGAAGAGGGAAAGAAGGGGAGGAAGGGAAAAAAGAGGGAGAAAGGGGGAGGGGCAAAATGAAGAAATGGAGGCGAGAGGGGAAGGGGGAGGGATGGTGAGAGAGGGCTCATTTGCTATTCTTGAGGCACCCCTCCTGATGTTCAAGAGCGTCAGGGCACATTGATGTTCTTCTTCATTTTCTGTAATGACTTAAGTCGCCATCTGTCACTACAAGATCTTTCAAAGCAAACGGCATCTTGCCATCTTGTTGGTAAGAGGCACAATAATGTACACGAGGCACACATCCAATCAGGTAGGGGAGTAAGCCCAGAAATATCCCTACCTGACCATCGAAACCTTTACTACACAAAGACATCAAAGTGTGCTATTCTGACTACAGTTTTCAAGCAGGTCTAACCAAGGCTGAAGACGGTGTTGTTACTTCTCTAGCCCTTGCCAAGGGGCTTGAGGGGTGCAGTGGTGACACATGGGGCTGCTCACTGCAAGGTCAACAGTTAGAAACCACCAGGCCTTTGTCTCCCTTGAGGGTTTGCAGTCTGGACACTCACAGGGGGCAGTGGACTGGATGGCAGTGAGTGTGCTTTCCCTCCTTTGGAAATCCTGTTCTCCAGTTTCTACCATGTCAGAAACTCAGTCCTGTACGGGTGCAGTCAGAATCCATCTGATGTCAAGGAGGGGGTGGGGTTTTTTTTAACTGAGTTTTGGCAAAAGCAGTGTGCGTGATCCTTTTTTGGAAGGTATCCCATTAAGACTGAAGACAGCTTTGCAGACTTGTCTGCAGAACTTGTCTGCAGACGTCCATCGGTCATGGGGACGTGTTTAAATGCACTGTGTTTGAATAAGTCCATCCTTGTTGGAAATGAAACCTTAGGAGCAATGTTGTTTGACTTGCCACAGCACATAAGTCACTCGTCTTGTAAAAGAGATGCACCAGGTTACAAATTCTCCTCAGTTTTACATGAGCTAGGGAAATCATAATTTTCAGAATTGTAAATTAGACCTTGAATTATGATGCAAACCCCTAGATATAGGCACAGGTATTCAGACAGGAGGAACCCAAGAAGGCTTTTCACTCCTAACCATAGGCTGTTTTTTTAAATAAATCATTTTACTGGGGACTCAGACAATGCATACACACACACACACACACACACACACACACATCCAAGCACCTTCACACACCTACTGCTGTCATCATTCTCAAAACATTTACTTTTTACTTGAGCTCTTGACATCATCTTTTCCTCTTTCCACCTCCCTCCCCACTCCCTCAAGAACCCTTGGTAATTTATAAATTATTATTATTTTGTCATATCCTACACTGCCCAATGTCTCCCCTCACCCACTCCTCTGCTGTCCATCCTCCAGATAGGAGATCAGATGTAGATCCTTGTAATCGGCTCCCCCTTTCTATCCCACCTCCCCTCCACCCTTCCGGTAACTCCATTCTCCCTACTGGTCCTGAGGGGTTCATCTATCCTGGATTCCCTATATTTCCAGTTCTCAGCTGTACCAGTGTACCTCTTCCAGTCTAGCTGGATTTGGGAAGTAGAATTGGGATCATGATCGTCGGATGGAGGACAAAGGCTAAGTTTTAATGGTTTGAATTTTTATCCATTTTTTTCTTCTTCAAGAAATTAAGCATTTGGACCCTAACCAAAAGGTCAGAGGTTCTCATCCCTCCGCGTCTTTGTGGAAGAAAGATGAGATCATTTGCTTCCATAAAGATTACAGCCTTTGAAATCCTATAGGCCAAGTCTGTTGTGAATCATAAGGATGCAATTATTATAGGTTTATTTTTTGGTTCCTAAGGCAGGTAAACAGTTATTTTACCTTCACTAAAAAGGCTTTTAATGGGCTAGGATAAAAACAGTGATTTTATTTTGTTACAGTCCATAATCAATTAAAGAAACATTGAGCAGGGTGAGATGCAGAAATCAGGTAAATGATGCTTTTGAATTTTCCAGGATTTTGTACTGCATGCTTTAAAATTTCTGTATGGCTTCCAGTTCTTGGCTTTGGGTTGTATAGCTCTGGCTTAACAGTAGGCAAAACTTGAGTTCTGAATTCTATGTGTACCATTAACTGTAAGACCTTGAGTAAATGGCATAAAGGTTCTAAAGCTTCATGGGCTGAGCCCCGGTGGCGTAGTGGTTGTGCGCGGGACTGCGACCCACTGGGACGGAGGTTCAATTCCGGCTCCCAGAAGCAAAGGCTGGGCTTCCTACTCCCACCACCTGAGGGCAGTGATGCCTAAAAAAAAAAAAAAAAAGCTTCATTTCGTAATTTGTATAAAACCATCACCAGTAACAACTATAACACCACCTGTGTTAAAGGTTTCTGAGAATCACGTTTTTAAAATGTATATAGTTAGCATTTAATACTCGTAAACAAAGGTTGCCTTAAAAAAAGAGCAAGTTTGTGTGTTGACAAATGTTTAGGTAAATATGTTGTGGTAACTTAGCCAAAAACAAAGCTCTGGGAATTGATGGAATACCATTCGAAATGTTTCAACAAGCTGATGGGAGCACTGAACACTTACTCATCTGTGCAGGAAATTTGGAAGACAGCTACTGAACCAAGTGACAGGAAGAGGTCCATGTTTGTTCCAATTCCAATATCCAAACTATGGAGCAATAAGTAAAATTTTGCTGAAGATTATCCAACAATGATTGTACCAGCATGTTGACATTCTAAACCAATGATTCTCAACCTGTGGATCTCAACCCCTTTTGGAGTCAAATGACCCTTTCACTGAGGTCACCTAAGACCATCAGAAAACATATATTGCCGATGCTTTTAAGAACAGAGACAAAAAAAAAAAAAAAGAACAGAGACACTGCTCCTCTATCGGTCTCCTCTGTTGGTCACATGCAGATATAGCTACATACAAGGATACAGTGTGAAGACTGTTACCCATGCTACGCCTTGCTTCAAGACAAAATTTCAATCATTTGTCATTAGAAATAAATATTTCACAATATATGATTACATATTGTTTTTGATAATCGCTATTCTTTAATTATGATCAATTTGTAACAATGAAAATACACCTTGCATATCAGATATTTACATTGTGATTCATAACAGTTGCAAGATTATAGTTATGAAGTAACAACGAAAATAATTTTATGGTTGGGGTCACCACAACATAAGGAACTATATGAAAGGGATGCGGCATTAGGAAGGCTGAGAACCACTGGTATAAACCTCGGGGGGGGAGGGGCTGCTAGAGAATTAGAAGAGGATGTGGAATAAGGAGATATTGTTGCAGATGTCAGGTGGATCTTGGTTCAAGGCAGAGAATGTCAGAGAGATGTTTACTTGTGTCTTACTGACTATGCCCAGGTATTTGACTGTGTGGTTCATAACAAGCTCTCGTTGTGCTCCTGTGGAAATTATATATGGATCAAGAGGCAGTTGTGCAAGCAGAACAAGGGTTTATGATGACTTAAGATCTTTTAAGGTGGTTTAAGATCAGGAAAGGTGCGTGACAGGGTTGTATGCTGTCACCACACTCACATAATCGGCATGCTGAGCAATTCATCAGAGAAGCTGGCTTATATGAAGAAGAATCTACCTATTCTTTCCTTCTTCCTTTGACCAGTGATTTCTGAATCATCAATAGCTTCTCCTCACGGATCATACCTACCAGCACACAAAGGATTCTCCAGCATTTTCCGATCTTTTCAGCAAAGAGGGAATACTCATACTGCCACTCTTCTCTGGGAACTTTCTATGCCTTCAACTGCTTCTGTCTGGCTTCTTGCCCCTTCCTCTAAATTAACTGTTTTGTGTCTTCTCTCTGGGGCTATTGTGATAGTAGCCTTTTTGCTGACAATTCCACAAGACCTCATCACACTTCTCAGAAGTGTTTAAAAAAAAACAAAACTAAACTAAAAGCTTTACTTGTATTTACTTCACATATCATTCAAATGAATTATTTAGTCATGTTAATACAAGTTCAGTGATCACCACCCTGATCAATTTCAGAACAATTTATTTCTTTACTCATTGTTGTTAGCTCCTGTTTCCCCCTCGGTAATTTTTAATCCAGTTACTGCCACTGTGGATTTTCTTATCCTGGACTGCATACACTGAAAATCATGCAAGACACAGCAGGAAGTGAACAACAATGATACCCAACAACAATGATGAGACAAAACAGGAAAAAGCCGCAATCAAAACGAAAATAGAAAATATCAGAAAGGGAAAGAACTTTACAATAAGTCCCCATAGGAGATCAAATGAGAAGATGGTACATTTGAAGCTAACTCTGTCTGCCTTGGTCAGCGTCACCCTGCTCTTCATGGCACAGCATGTACCATGTTCGCCACTCTAGCTTGTGTTAAAATCTTTCTCTTGGTTTCACGTCACCCCATTCTTCTAATTTCCTTTCTTCCACTCTGGCTGGTCAGATTTTCCTTTCTAGTTCTCTCCATGACAGCTGTTGCCTTTTAATCCTCATTTCCCAGCATGTATTTGATTTTCATTTGAGTCTCTATTTCATGAGGAAATTGAGGCTCCCAGATATTAAATGACTGGGCAATAACCAACAAAGCAAGAAACTTCCTGTTCCATAGTTTAAAAGATGGCCTATAAAATTTGAAACTTCATTATTTCTCTTTCCAGTGCCCATAGTCTCTTAAAAATAAACAAATAAACTGTCTTGAAACCCAATGCTGTCATGTTGTTTTCCATTCCGAGTGAGCCTGTAAGACAGGGTAGTAGTGCTCAGAAGCCTTCACAGGTTGTCCTCTTGACAGAGTCAAATGACTCTGTGAGGGTCCAGGTGTGGTTTACCTCAGATCTTGCTTCACAACCCTGAAAGAATTCACAAAGCAGAAGTCTTTTTGTAGATCCAAGTGACTTTTATGACAGAAAGGAAAGTTTTCAGACATTACAGTCTCAAAAAGTACAGGGTATTTTTGGAAAGCACCCAAGTTTGTGTGGGGACTGCTCGGGAACTCGTGGCTGAAGATGGCCCCTTCAGAAGAATGGGAAAACTCATCTGGAAAGAATATCAGAACAGGAGCCCCAAAACCACACATGTGGACCCAAGAGCAGGAAATCCCCAGAGGCCAGGAGCAGGCCCTGCGTGTATTCAGGAGGAACTTCACTCTGCACTTTGAGTGTACACCTGGACAAGGGAAGGGAGGGTCCAGCAGCCTGCCCACAGCCAGCTTTTATCCCTCCTGGCTATGGGGGTGGGGGGCATGGTTGAGGGCATGGCCAACCTTATTGGCTAAGTCTATAGGCACACCTGTTTGGTGCCATGTCGCTGGTGCCTAGCATCGTGCATTCAGGTGTACCTCCCACCTGGGCCTGTGTGATTTGGGTCTGAGCATGCTCAGTTCTGGATTTTCCCATACGTGGCTACTCAGTGTGTCAGATTTCTTTCCAACCCCATTATTGTGGCATGAACAGCTAATTTTCATTTAGCACAGGCATTCAGTGCAGATAACCCTCCCTTAACTCCCTTGTCTAGCAACCTGTCAGCTACGTCTATTTCCCATGCAGTGACTAGTGGGATTAAGCTACTAATTTTTCTGTTAACAGCCAAGTACTTAACCACTCTGCCACCAGGCTCCTTATAATATGTGGCAAATGAAGGCTTCCCAAGAATAAAGTACTCAAGAATTCCACTTCATTATGGAGCGAGCCTGAGGGATCAGGAAGTTACTATCACAATGGACCCTCTATAAGAAAGCTTGACTGCCCAGGATTGGGATTGCACCCTATCTGATGCCACCATACCAAGGCATTAAGGGCGTACAGCAGAACAGCTGGGGGAGCAGAGAATGGAGTTCCCAAGGGAGTGACAAGAATATACTTTGGATCCAGGGTGTGGCCCCCCCATCAGACTCAACTGGGGGACACTCCTGGAGGTCAACCAACATGTTGTCTTTCCCTAGGGCCTGATCTCTCCAAAGTCCCTGAGATAAAGTCTGTCTTCCTTACTTCTAAGGAGCATTCTGGCTGACTACTTCCAGCACTGAGTTGCTTGTTCTTTTGGCAGTTGCTGGTCTTTTCAATATTCCTTGCCAGCATCATGAAGCGAATGTATGAATTCTTCTCTCGTCTTTATTATTCAGTAGCCAACTTTCACATGCCTGCGAGATGAGAGGATGCCAGAGGAGCTCAAACAATTCATGCTGACTAACTAAATGTCTTGATTTATGAGATCCACGATTGCATTATTTGAGCAGATACTGTCGTTTCCTTGGCATTTGTTTCATCATATAAAATTGGCAACTAAAAGAAGCTAAAAAGAAAAGCCCGAATTCACACCATCAATTCAATTCTGACTTACAGTGACCCTGTAGGACCGTCCTGTAGGACTCTATAGGACCCTGTTGCATTGCCATTGTGAGTTCCTGGGAACATAAAAGGTCGTGGGGGTAGAGAGCCTCGTCTTTGTCCCTTGGAATAACAAGTTGGTTTTGAACTACTGACCTTGTTCTTAGAGATCAACCAGAAACTAACATGATTAAATCAACAGTATAATAAGGCATATCTCAAAATGGTTTAAGAATTGCAGGTAGTTGCTTCCTGATTTCTCCTTAATCTTTTTGTTTTGTTTTGTTCTTTTTTTTTTTTTTTTTGGGGGGGGGGGGGCGGGGCATCACTGCCCTCTGGTGGTCGTGGGAGCTACCCAGTGCTGCTCCTGAGAGCCGCTGCTAGATTTGAACCGCCAAGTCTGCAGGCCGCAGTCCCGCACTCAACCACTTACGCCACCGGGGCTCGGCCCCTCTCCTTAGTCTTTATATGGGGTTGTTTTTTATCAACTATTGAGGAAAATACTTTCTATAATTTTTCATAAATGGTAGTATTTTAATCTTGAATAACCATACCATCCTAACTGCATTGATTTGTTTTCTTTGTCCCCTTCCAGTCATTTCCTGCAAATATAAATTTGGTTTTTACATGCTTTCATATTGATATTATTATTATGCCTCATGGGCTTAACATTTTATTTATTCTAGCAATAAAGAAGGAAGTACCCGGCAGAATATTTTGAGCATATTGTACATTATCCGTTTCCCTAGGTTTGATGTTATATTAAAACTTAGGACTTGATGAGCAATTAGATGGTGAACCAGTGGTAGAATTTTCACCTTCCATTACAGAGACGCAGGCTCAATCCCTGCCCAGGCCACCTTATGTGCAGCGCCTCTGCCGCCCTTGGAAACGTATGTCACACTGATGCTAAACAGGTTTCTATGGGACTCTCACATAAAGATGAGCGAGGAAGGAAAGCCTGATGATCCCCCCAAAATCAACCACTGAAAATGTCTATGGATCACAACATTCATATCAGCAACCATGCTGCTAGCACAGGATCAGACAATGCTGCTTTCATAGTGTGTGATATTGCTATCAGCTAAGAGCAGCTGGACTGCAGTGAATGACAATAACTGTATGTTTATACAGCTGAAAACTTAAGTGAGGAAATAAAACTCCTTAGGGAACTAGCCAATCTTCTGATAAACAGGGCTTGGCTTCCAAAAAACAGAAAGCAATATACAAGTTTATCCAAGGATATATAAGATAATTAAACATAAAATTGAACTGCCACCTAGAATTACTACTTATAATAGGCATGTGCATTTGATCTTTGCAGTATATATGGGTGCTAACAATTAAAAATGTCTACTTAGAAAAGATAGAAGAATACTTTGAAATACAGAGTATTTTTATTAGCTATAGATAAATGTTTTTCTAATAAGACATGCTAACTTATTTGACATTTATTTATACAAGTTCATTTAATAACTTCTACATTGTTCTTGCCAAAGGTGGTAGTATTTCAGTTTAATTATGATTAGACATGCTATTTAAATCACCACAAATCTCATTCCTCATGTAATGGTGCCAGCCAACATATAAAGCTCTTTATATCAGCATTTATTATATTAATTTTCCAGAAGATGGACACTCATTCTAAAAGCTATTCCTGAAAAATTACCATAAAGAGATGTATTTTTAATTTCCCATAAGTTCTCATCTGAATTTTAATAGCGTTGGATACATTGTGTGCGTCTGGAACAAGGAGTTTATTTAAGCCATTTATTACATTATCTAAATTATCTTTATGCAGCCCCATTTGTGCAATTTCCATGAGCATTCTCCTAGAGAACATTCTGAGATAAGAGTGTATTTTCTAACTCTGTTTAACCCCTTGGGTATTGTAGTGGGTGCACTGTGACCTCCAAAAGATTTATCACCCCAGAGCTTCAGAATGTGACCGTATTAGGAATGAAAGTGTTTGCGTGTGTATTTAAAGTAAGGAACTTGAGATGAGATCATTCTGAACTAGGGTGAGGCATAAATTGATTGGTGAGTGCCCTTACAAGAGACACAAGGAAGATGGCTATGTAAAGATGGAGGTAGGTACAGACATGATGCTGCCAGCGATCAAGAAACTAACTCTAGAAGCCTCCAGAACCAGGAAGACACAAGGAAGCATCTCCCACCACCACCTCACCACCCCTGAAACTTATGGAAAGGGTATAAATTTGAACTTTTGTGGCCCCTGTAAATTCTCTCCAGAACTTGGAGAAAACACATTTCTGCTGTTTTAAGCCCCCAACTTTGTTGGAATGTGTTGCTGCAGCACTGCGAAACTCATATAGGACTGTGTTTGATACTAATTAGAGGTTTTTCTGATTCCTTTAAATGTTGGTGTGGGTTTGTAGGCAATATCTTT
Organism: Nesogale talazaci; assembly: GCA_004026705.1. Lineage (NCBI taxonomy): Eukaryota > Metazoa > Chordata > Mammalia > Afrosoricida > Tenrecidae > Nesogale > Nesogale talazaci. Next base: position 45,967 of record PVJH01006383.1, on the reverse strand, counting down.
TTTTTATAGTTCTATGTTTTAAAACGCACCTGTTCCATCAACTATTCCCTTTATAGGTTACTATTTTGGTTTTCTCTCATTCACCATAGATGTTGCTGGAGGTTATTCATCATCCATGCTTGATGCAATCAGAAGAGCAGTGATGGTTTCTAATATCCTTTTAGTTACTAAAGTAAATGAGAAAAGCCTCACTCTCAAAGAAGTCTTCAGACTGGCTACTCTTGGAGGAAGCCAAGGTAATGACTCTTTTCTCTCCCAAACTTAGTCCAATCAGGGTCCTCTCTGCCCCCCAGTAGAGGCTGGTGACGTATGCGGTGATATCAACATGTCTCCCCGCATAGCCCATCTCCGAAAGCATAGCCAAAATGTACAAGTAGAGTCAATGCATAGGCAGACAGTGGTGCCATTCTTTCAACAAGTTCTCTGTCTCCAGCAGAGACCACATAGTTGTTTGTTACAAAGACGTCATGTTAATCATTTTGATAGGTAACTTTTTAGATTGATCACAGGCAAAACTTTTTTGAAAATCACCTGTATCCCTATTGAGCCAAGTAACATGCTTTCTATTGGTCTGCATGATGCTAATAATCTTAGCCATCACACGAGCCAAGACTTCCTGGAAGCTTACACGGAATGGGCACTGTGCAACTTGCTTTATTTGTGTTTTTAAAACTTCACACCCAGTAATGAATCCCATCTTCCAAAAAAGGAACCCCAGGCTTACTTTGACTGCCACAGTGCACCACAATTCAGACCTGGAAGATCTGAGACCAGTTTGTAGGCTCTCACCTCCTACTCTACACTGCAACACCTTCCTGTGTAATATACCTGTCGACAAAAGGCCTTTTGTGTATATGCACTACTTATCCAAGCCTCTTTAGAAGGAGAAAGATGTAAAAATTATAGTTGGTTGATATGCAAATATCATTCATCAGCTTTATGAGTTCTCCCATGTGATTATATTCATATCAACAAAAAAGAATTCCTTATTGCATTGCTTTTGGTAAAGAAGGCAAACGCTTTTGAAAGTCCTTGTATTACATTCAGTCCCTCCTCACATGATTAGTAGAAGTCACCTGATTTTTTTTTTACTGTGACTAATAATTTTTACACTCCTATATTGCTAGGAGAGTCCTTCAGCTAAAAAACAAAACATGTCTTCCCCATCCCTGTAACCAAGAGGGACTGTTTAAATGATCTTTTATAAATAAATAGGATTTCTAAGTTGGTATTCAAAGAACTGGCACAAGATTTCTGGATATGTATGCACAAAAGTACAAAGTATCAAATGGGGATATATTAATCCAATATTTTTACATGTATATTCTGGAGAGTGATAGAACATAGGAAACAAACTGAAATCATGTTGTACTCAGTTGACGTTCCTTTGAATGTGTACTTCCAATATTTCACCTGAGCGAGCACCTTATTTAGAGAACAGGCCTTAAGGAAGGTTGGTTTCAGTGCCCTCATTTAGACCAAGAAAACCAAGCCCCAGAATCTCAGAAACTAAGTCATCAAGTTGAATGATGCTTTTACCCGGTATCTAATATTGACAGAACATGAATTCCAGCTGTGAGTTAGACAGAATCAGTAGGTGTTATTGACCTGTGTCCTATTTTAGAAAGCAACTCTTCTCTGGTGATCAGAAAACCTTCAAGGTTACAAAGAAATTAGGCTGTTTTTTTTTTTTAAGAATTGTTATTAGTAAATTATAAGTTCATTCACTTTGAAAAGTAGAATTATATTTTTTTATCCCAAGGATTTCAACTAAGAAATTGATAGTGGATCTTCCTGCAATATCAGATATGCAGGCATGTGATTATTTATTTGAGGTTCATTTGACTGCTATTAAAATAGATCTTCTTAACTATTTCTAAAAGCAAAAAGTAATATAATAACCAAAAAAGGCAGGGAAAGGAATTGGAGCACTAAGGATAGAATAGGAGGAAAAAGTAAAAGGGTTTTATATCATGTTAATCATCCTCTGTCTCCACAAGATGAAGGTATATCTCAAGAGGGACTTGGAGATGAAGTGTAGATGTAGATATTGTGCTACCACCAGCATTATGGCCTTACTATTGAAGGGAACTATGTTTATACTCAGAGTCTGATCTTTCTGTCTTTACAGGAGCTCTCTGGTGGTGTAGTGGGTATTATGTGTTGGCCTGCTGATCACAGGGTTGGCTGTTCAAACATGCCAGTTGCTCCACTGTCCCCAGTTGAGGCTGTCTGTTCTTGTAAAAGGGTTTGAAAACCACAGGGGCAGTTCTAGGCTGCCCTGTAAGGCTGAGCAGAGTTGGAATCAGCTGGATGACAATGAGAGTTTGCTGTTGCTTTGGATCTTTGCTCTGCTTTAATAAGTAGAGATGTTTTATCCCTCTAGAATGAGAGAGCCTTCCTTTTTCACCGTTAAGCTACTATTTTTTTCTATCTAGTGTTAGGGTGACTCTAGTTGACTCTGACCTTGAAACTGGGACGTTTTCAGAATCTGGTAGCCCGAGATACTGACTGTTTATTCTCTTGTGCCGTTCTGCAGCCCTGGGGCTGGATAGTGAGATTGGAAACTTTGAGGTGGGCAAGGAATTTGATGCACTCCTAATCAACCCCAAGGCATCCGACTCTCCCATTGACCTGTTCTATGGAGATTTTTCTGGTGATATATCAGAGGTAAGTAAAAGAACACGAATCAAAATGCATTTATCCTATAAAAATGTCATGATAGCTTCCAAGTAGAAAAATAAAAGCTGAAGCATTTTAATAGAAATCAGGAGAAACTTAGATGAGAAATAGGTCTGTAAGCTATTTTTACAACTTCATGGCAGTAATATTCAGAATGGTATTAACAAATACTGGTATTGGGAATTTATTTCTCTAAACAGCCACATTCCAGTGAGCACTTAAAGATCCCTTACAATTTACTAAGTAAATGGGATAAATGGGATTTACTAAGTAAATGTGGGATGAAGCACTGAGGACCTTCCTTCCAGACTCTTAGACACTCTGTTTCATTGACCTTCCTTCCAGACTCTTAGATACTCTGTTTCATTGACCTTCCTACCAGACTCTTAGACACTCTGTTTCATTGACCTTCCTACCAGACTCTTAGACACTCTGTTTCATTGGCTTTTCTCAATTTTATAAGAAATCCATTTCAGTACATTGTTTCCCTTATTAGAAAATGCTTTTACATGAGTAAATAAAATAGTTCATGCTTTAATAGCAATTCTTTATCTGATAGTGTTTTTTTTACAAAGTGTATATTACTACTTATACACTGATTCATTAGTGTAAGGACATGGCCATGAACCTGAATCAACATAAGACTTGTTGCCATAAGGCAGAGTTTAAATTTATTTCCACCTTCCCTTGTCTCCATTCTTTCACTTCCTATGTCTCTACTGGGTTCAACAATAGGCTACAATGCTCACAAATAACTGGCAAGATTTCACAGGCTATAATCACAGCAGTATGGGTAACTAGGATAGCAATCCAGAAATAACAGGATACAATTTGGGGATGCAAGTGAGGGTCTACATCAGGAAGCTTGGGATTCAAGGTATGCTGGCAGGGCCTGGAAGAATCAACAAAGAGAATAGAGCTCTTCCTTTTCCAACCAGTACAGCTGAAGACAAAGGCCCCATCGCCACCGCCACCGCAGCCACAGGTCTTCCTCAGGGGACACATGGGTCGCTCTTCTCTCTATCAGAGCAGCTCTGCTTTTCTCTTCTGACAAGGTTTGTATCAGCTAGCTGTACTGTGGCTGTCAGGTGCTGTCGACCCAGCTCTGACCATAGAGCCCCTCCAAGAAAACCCCGCCTGGTCTGCACCGTCCACACAACTGTCATGTTGTCATTGTGGCCGCTACTGTGCTCATCCAACTAACTGAAGGCTTGCCTGTCTTCTTCACTGACCCTCTAAGCTTTTCCAGGGTCTGGTGTCTCCTGCTAACATCCTGTGTACACATGGCCTTTTTTAAAAATAATTTTATTGGGGGCTCTTACAGCTATTATAACATTCAGTACATCATCTGTATCAAGCATATTTGCACACACGTTGACACATTCATTTCCAAACATTTTCCACTTGAGCCCTTGGTATAAACTCCTCTTTTGAAAAAAAAAAAAAACCCTCCTCCCTCCCCTCTCCGCCTTTTTTAAAGTGAATTATTTTATTGGGTACGCATACACCTCCCGTCACGATCCACACCTACATCAATTGTATGCATATCTCATTTGCACACTTGTTGCCGTCATCACTTTCAATACATCCCCCTCCACTTAGGCCACCAGTTTCACCTCCCCATATTTCCCTTCCTCCCTCTGCTCCATGAACCTTTAATAATTTACAAATTGCTATTTCATATCGTACACTGTCCAGTGTGTTCTCCCTGGCCTATGAGAGAGCACTGTGAGTGTATATCTCCCCAGGCAGATATGTCTGTTCTTCTGGCAGTCAACTGTCCTTTCAGCATTCTTTACCGGCATCCTAGTTCAAGTCACCACTTCTCATTGTCAGACTTTCACATACTTGTGAGGCAACTGGAAATACCACGTCTTGGGGACAGGTCCATTTAATCCCCAGAATGACATCTTTGCTCTTTTGAACTGTAAATATCTTGTGTAGCCGATTTATTCCGTACAACACATCATTGGTTTTTCTTCTGCTTCCAGGAACGTATTTCCAAAGCAAAATCAAATCCTTCACAACCTCTAAGTTTTCTCCATTGACATGCTTGTTGTCTATTGGTCTAATTGTGAAGGATTTGGTTTTCATGGCCTTGTGCTGTGATCCATCCTGAGGCTGGTCTTCGTCAGCAAGTTCTTCAAGCCCTCTTGACTTTCAGAAAGTAAGATTGTGTTGTCTGTGGATTGCAGGTTGTTAATAAGCCTCTTTCCAACCCTGAGACGGTGTTCTTCTTCATGTAGTCTACTTCTGTGGAAAATTATGCTCTGAATACAGATTAAGTATGGTGAAATGAGTCAACCCTGATGTGGGCTCTCTGTCTTGATTTTAAACCATGCAGGCCCCACTTGTTCTGTTGGAATGACTGCCTCTTAGTCTTGTACAGGTTCTACAAGAGCAGAGTGTAGTGTTCTGGACTTCCCACGTTTCTCAATGTTATCCACAGTTTGTTATATCTTCACAGTTGAATGCTGTTACATAGTAAATAAAGCACAAGTGAGCGTTTTTCTGATATCCTCTATTTTCAGCCAAGATCTAGCAGATATCAACAATGATATTCCTTGTTCTATGCCCTTTTCTGAATGCTGCTTGAATTTCTGGTAGCTCTCTACCCATGTGTCACTGCCATCATCTTCAGCAAATTTTTACTTGCATGTGAGTGATATGGTTTAATAATTTTCACATTCTATTGGATCGTGTTGTTGTTGTTTAATGGTCTCTTCCAGTCTATTACCCAGTAGGCTAGCTTCCAAATTTCTTGGCATAGACTGGTAAGTGTTTCATCAATTAGTTAACACGTTTTAATTGATATTTTGTCAAGTCCTGGAGCCTTGTTTTTCGCTGTCTTCAGTGCAACTTGGGTTTCTTTTCTCCAATACTATCAGTTCTAGAGCATATGTTATCTCTTGCAATTACTGACTGTCTAACAGTTCTTTTTGGTTAAATAATTCTTTGTATTTTTGGTTCTATAACTCTTTATATTTCTCCTTCTCCTTCTTCTTCCCTCCCTCCCCCATGTTCATCCCCATTCAATGTTTTGCCCATAGAAGCCTTCAATATTGAAACTTGAGGGTTGAATTTTCCTTTAAGTGTTTCAGTTTAATCTATGCTGTGGATACTCTTCCCTTTTAGTATTCTAATTCCAGGTCTTTGCACATTTCATTATAATGATTTACTTTGTTTTCTCTACCTGCCCTTTGAAAATTTCTGTTCAGCTCTTTAGTAATTTCTTCCATTTTTAGCTATTATACATTCAAGAGCTTGTTTCAGAGGATCTCTTTTGACATCCACTTTGTTTTTTTTTCTTTTTTCAATGACCATTTGCTTTTTTTAATAGGAGATGTTATTAGTGGCATACCATAGCTCTTCAGGTCTTTGGTCATGAGTATTCAATGTGTCGAGTCTGTTCTAGAATAGTCTTTAAATCCAAATGAGACATACTCTAGGTCATATTTTGACTCTTATTAATTTGTTTTAATATTATGCAACTTGAACCTAAATTTGCATATAGACAATTGATGATCCCTTCCAGAGTTGGCCACTGGCATTGCTTAAGCTGCCGCTGCTGCCAATGCTGATATTTCCTACTCCATGACCGCTTATCAAAGATGTAGTCAATTTGATTTCTGTATAGTCCAGGTCCGTGTATATATTTGCTATTTATGTTGCTGCAAAAAGATATTTGTAATGGAGAAGTCAATACTGTTGCAAAATTTTACGATGCATCTCTTATATCACCAAAGCCTTATTTTCTTTTTGCTTGTTTGTTTCAACTTTCACATTCCAGTTATCAGTAATGATCAATGCATCTTGATTGCATGTTTGATCAATTATACTGCAAAATCTGATTGAGGTCTTCAGTTTCTTCACCATGGCTTTAGCAGTTGGTGTGCAGATTTGAATTAAATTTACAGTAACTGTAGACATATAGATATCCTATCAGAGACCGCACTCCACTACAAGTTAGATCTTGAAATATTCTTTTCAACAATGAATGTGATATTACTCCTTTTGAATTTGCAACTCCAGACATAGTATGCCACATGATGACTGACTCAAAATGACCAATACTAGGCTACTTCAGCTCTTAATACCAGGGCTATTTCAGTTCACTAATGCCTCTGGCATTCATTTTTATGCATCCCACTTCACTTCTGAGGACTTCTAAGTTGCCTAGATTCATACCTGGTACATTCCACATTCTGATTATCAATGGAAGTTTGCAGCAATTTCTTTTCATTTTGAATTGTCCACTATCAGCAAATGAAGGTCCTAGGAGCTCGACTCCATCCATGGCATTAAAGTAGACTCTACTTTTGAGGAGGCAGCTCTTTTGCAGTCATATTTTGAATGCTTTCTAACATGAGGTGCACACCTACTGGCACTATATAACATGATGTTCTGCTTTCAGTGGTTAGCTCTTCAGAAGTGGATAGCCTATTTCCTTCTTCCTAGACTGTTTGTGGTCTGGAAGCTCCACTGAAGCTTGTTTACCTCAGTGACGCTGCTGCACTTTGAAATACCAGTACCATAGCTTCCAGCATCACAACAGCACACAAGCCTTTGTTGTGTGATAGACTGACAGGTGACTGTATGCATGTTTAATTAAAAGGCAGTCTTCCCATCAGTGTAAAGGTGAAGCTTGGTCTCTGCCCTCCACCCCACCCCCATCAAGGTCCCATAAATGTTGATTGCCAGATGGGCCTCATGAACCAGGATCCAAAGGCAAAATTGAAGGTGAAAGTCAATGTGATAATAGGTATCAATGTGATAAAAAGCAAAATAAAACAAAAACACCCAAACCTGCCGTTTTTATGTTGAACCCAACTCATAGTGGCCCTATAGGGCAGAATAAAACTGCCTCATAAAATTCCTCAGGCTATTGACGAGGAGCCCATGTGGTGTAGTGGGTTACATGCTGAGCTTCAAACTACCAGGTCAGCAGTTCAAAACTGCCAGCAGCTCTACAGGAGGAAGGTGAGGCTTTCTACTCCCACAGAGAGTGACAGTCTCTGAAAGCCGCAGAGGAAGATCTGGTCTGTGCTAGAAAATGGACTCGAGGCAGTGAAGTTGAGTTATTTCATCCTTCTGAATGCTGAGTGGCATGCCTTTCTCCTGCTGAGTAGCTGGGGGGTTTCAACTACTGGCCTTTGCTTAGCAGTCTGGTACTTCGACACTGGGGTTCTTAGAATGAAGATGTGAGTTTAATTGAACTTCGTACCATCTGTTATTTTCATATAATTTTTATTACTCCTTAAGCATTAATTTCTTAGACTATAGCTCAGTAGCACTTATCCATTCATTGTTCTTAAATCATACACTGGCCAATATTTTTTAATTATTTTTTCACATTAACTTCTTAAATCCTTCTTATGGAGACATCAAGGCTATATACCAAGATCTTGTAGTCAACGATTAAACATCTGTCAGCAGTTAATAATGATTTCAGCTACAAACCATTTCTTATTATAGAATGAATAGAGATGGGTTTTGTGGTGGAAAGCTAAATATATATTTTCTACCTTTACCAACTGTCTGAATTTGCTTTTTTCAACTCACGATGTATACTTTCTTATTACCTTTATTTTCCATTTTAGGCTGTTATCCAGAAGTTCTTGTATCTAGGTAAGTAGATACATGGATCTCTGCTAAATAAAACTCCTCTCTCAGCATGCCTCTCTGTATTATAGTATCATATGGTGGGTAAGCCCCATGCATCATCACTTGCTCTTATTCATGATTTTTGAAGGTTCTTCCTTATTAATCCCATTTGAGACATGCTATTTAAAAGTACTGTTTGAAATGTACATGTTCTCTAGGACATAGAACCATAAATCCTATGCTGAAAAATGGAAAGCCAATGAGTGTTCTGTCCTCTCTCCTACATTCTATTCCCCACCTTCGACCTTAGGCTGTACTATGAGTGTGCAGGAGAGTCTTGTCATACAGGCTTTTAACCACTGTGCATTCCATTCTGCTCACTGAGGGAGAGGAGCAATAACTAGTGCCGAAGGCTGCTCTGCTTCTCATTCCATGCAAGGAACTCAGACCCTGAGGTCAACTTGCAGTGGGTGATTTGTGGAGGTCAGTTCCTGCAGTTCGTTCATCTGATGGTGGGTGTGATTCTAGAGTTTACAGATAAACTACAACCAGTTGCTATCAAGTGGATTATCCTTGATGGTGATCCTGTGAGTTTTCAGAGTACAACTGCGCTCGCAGTGTACTCACTCTATGACAGATATTTCAGAAGTGGCTCTCCAGACCTTTCTTCCTGGGCACCTCCTCTTCATGGACACAGCCACCAGCCTTTGATGAACTCTTTGCACCATCCAGGAATCACCCGGTCTCTGGATTAAGTACTCATTTCACAGCTCAGGACAGAAATACAAAACAGCTGGAGAACAATGGAGGATCAGCTGCTTCCACCTTACTGCAGAATTCAAAACCTCATCCACAAGTTGGATCCACCATGTTCTTATGGTCACGCACCTCTGTCCAGATGTCAGTAATCTAATGGGGGGGGGGGAGATTAGAGTTTTTGTTATATTTTCTGTGCTAGAAGTGTTTTTCTTCCATTTGAAATCACTTCTGTTTGCTAGTGACACTATAGATAATTCTTGACACATAAGCACGTTATACAAGATTCCTTGCTTTTTCTTGCAGGAGATGATCGAAATATTGAAGAGGTTTATGTGGGTGGAAAACAAGTGGTCCCATTCTCAAGCTCCGTGTAAAGTGCTCGAGCTTCTACAAACGTGTTCTCGGATAACATGATTTTGCATCTCCCATCTATCCAGGTGGAGTTAGAAAGTCAAAAATGGCACCTTGTTCTTGGGATGATTTTCCATTTCTGTGTCTAGGTACGCGCTTGATAAATCCAAAGAGAGAAGTTGCACTAATTCGCTACTCCTGGGTTGGGAAGCTTTCAAAATTTCACGAAAATTCCTTCACTTTGAGCTGTTCAGATTTACTTTAAGCTCAAGCATAAGGAGATGTTTTTGCAGGTGGTGTTCTTATGATGAGACTTAAATCTAGTTCATATTTTGAAATGGAGATAAATGATATTCTTATAAGGTTAAATATTTTGAACTAATGTGAAATCTGGAAACCTGAAAAGGACCAGTTGGGATATCTGTGTGTGTCGGAGAGAGGAATAGAGGGGGGTGGGGAGAGAGAGAGACAGAAGGAACACGTTTTGCAAAATTACTTATGATTGTGTTTGAAACTGCTTATTGAGCATACTAATTTTAAAAGAGAACTTCTTGAATTTTAAAATGTGTTTCTCGATTGACCTTGTGTTCTGAAAATTTGCACTTAAGGAATTTGCATTTCTGAGATGTGTTATTGCTGTGCTTTGCCTTCTTTGGGGATGAAATGTCGGAAATTGAATGCCACATGCTTTGTTAATGTAGTTTTGTGCTTGAGAGTGTTTGACAGAAGTGGGTACTAAGATTTAAAGTTCCTTAGGAATGTTACTCATATAATTATGTGGCATAAATAGTTGTATTTTTGTGTACTTTAAAATCACCTTGATTTATAGTTGTGTGGTGTTACTGCTTCTGGTTTGTTCAAAGGTAAAACCAATCCCATGTTCCCTCAGCTGGAGTCCGTAATGGATGCACAATTGTCAATACTAAGAAGAAGAATTTCATTAAAGTGGCCTATTCTACCCAAGCATTACACAATGGTTACTGGAAATTTCCCTTTATCAATCAGTTGGCATTCTAAAATGAAGTACACATCCTTTTAAAGAAATGTTATTAAAAAATCAGTAAGCCCTGCCTATTAAAAGTTGTCTCGTTCCCAAATTTATCAAGTTGTCTGTTTAATTCCTTATCCTTTAGAGGCATTAGAAATGTCGAATAACAAAAACAACAAACACATGCCCCACTTCATATTTCTGTTCATCACACTGCATTTGTATTAGATACTTAGGAACATTGAACAAACTGAAGTACGTTTTAATACTTCCCAGCTAGTGCAGTGTGTTTTCCCATAACCTAAAATTAAAACCAACTCATGACTTTATCATAAATCCTTAAAGCATACTTGTGTCAATATGTAATTTTAATCTTGCACACTCCTTACTGACTTCCAATTTTAATAGGAATAGTTTTTCCTAATATATCATTTCAAAGGTTTGTAGATCTTAGGTAAGACTTCTTAATTTTGGGTTAGGAATTTGATGTCAAGTGGATAACTATATTTCCAGAACTAAGATAATCCCTAACCCTGTACTATAAATTTAATTTTGTAACATATTGATGCTAATTCAGCTCTAGGTAAGAGGTGCTTTTCTTGTTTTGTTGTTTTTCTTTTTTTTCTGGCTAACAGACTTTTAGATTTGATTTGATACATTAGGCCTAAAAGATGGAACATATTTTTGGTTCTGCTTTTTAAAAAAGAATAGTCAGTGTTGTGAGGTAGTAAGTAACCCAGTAAATCCCTTTCTGAGCTCATTTTCAGTATTTTAATTCCTGCTTCCTGTCAAAGGTGTGCTGTGACCCCCACGTGTGCTGGTCTCCCCCCCCCCCCTCCCTATCGCGGCAACACATGCTGATACGCTCTTCCAATCCCTGCCAAAGATGCTTGCTTACATGGAGTCAACCCCAAGGCAGTGGTTCAGGAGTTTTGATGAGAGGGACAGGAGCCAGTAGTAGGTTGCAGCTGTTGCACAACCTTACACACTTATCTCCTTAACGTGTAGGCGTGTCATGTGTGATGTCAGAAGCAGGAAGAATGCCCATCAACATGCCACCTGTCAAACAGTTGATTTCATCTTCATAGTATGTTAACACCTGCTTATCATTTACAAGGCGAATAGTATGTGTTGAGATGTTTACATGCACTTTGACCTCCCTGCCCCCCCTATAGCTTATGTGTTTTATTTCTCCTGGTGCAGTATTTCTGATGATTGCATATGCGTTTTACAGTTCTATGGACATTAGCCATACTTGAAACCAGATGTTCCCCACTTTGAAACATTGCTTTTGTCTAATGTAGGTTGATTTTCTGAATTGTCATGAAGCCATAGCCCAAGACAATCTCAGTTGTTATTTTATGTTTGAATACTTTGCTCTCTGACAGGAAAGAAACAAACACACTTAGCCCTCTGTCCCTTACGCACACCATTTCATGGTGTTTTTAATGGTATGCACTTGGAAAAGTAAAACATGTTCATTAATAGTGACTGCCATAAATTTATATCTATATTGCAATCAGAACACAAAAGCAAACTGATGAAGTGAAGTTTGCTTTCCAAAGATACAAAAAAAGATGAAAGAATATCCAAGTGATCACAAATTAAGGTAGAAAAGATTCCACTCCTTTATTTAGGCCCCAATTTCTTCTGCAATTTAATTGGCCAAGACTCCAGAAGCTAAGAGGGTATCTTGGAACAAGAGGAGATGGTTGTAAATTAATGCTTGTGAGTATTGACCCTCATGGAGTCTTTTTTTCTTACTTCAGTAAGCATCCTCCATGTGGAAGGAAGGGGAGGGGTAGGCAAGCACTCCCTCTGTTGCTTAACTGAGTTTGAAGCGTGCCTTCAATGTCTCTGTTAGCAGCTGCAACAGAAATCATAGAGAAGAAATAAAATGGGTGTGAAATCCAGGAATGAATTTCGAATCTTTACGCTCTACCAGACTTCCTATTTTGAATTTTTGCACTTCAGAGTCAGGCAGATGGGAAGCTGGAAGGCATGTTGTTTCAATTCTACCTGGTGCCATACATAGAGAGTATCCAGAACCAGAAACATCTGTAGCCTCTTGGCGAGTTTCGGGGTGCTGCCGATAGTTAGTCGACACTCTTTTTGAGATGGATGATCACGAGCTTGGAGATCAAGAATCCACCCAGAGACTCTTCAAAAGGAAGGTGATCTATGTCCCCAGAGTCAGCCCATGGAAAAGCTCCAGGGAGCACAGTGCTACTCCCCTTCCAGCTTGTGGCAAGAGGAAGCCAGGGCATCTGGGCATGAATGGGAGTAGTATATGTGTAAGGCAGGGGTCAACTTAAGACAACAAGAAAATTGGATGTCAATTTCAAGAGTATTTACATAGTCAAATACTTTGGGTGCAAGTTACTTGGGTAACAGATACTATCCTTAGCTCTTCCGTGATGTGCTTTTACTTCCCTGCTCATTCCCTACTCAAAAGCCTGTCAGAAAGCACTGCTTAGAGCACATCACCTGAAATTGTTGTTAACTCCTGACTGCTGCTGCTCTTCAGAACATCTATGTATGTATTCATGGGGAAATTATTTGTACTGATTTGCTGAATGAGCTCCTTTGTGCTTCTAAATAAATAAATAAATAAATAAATAGGATTCTATGTGTACATTAATTTTTGTTGTGAGTTCAATCCAGTGAATTTTGTTGTGAGTTCTGTGGAGGATAGAAGGGGGAATAATCTTATGATGTTTTTCTCTGCTTAATGTGAATTTTTTTTAATGTAGAATAGAATATATAGCTATGGGCCAATGTAGACCTTATAAGAGGTTCACTATAAATAGTTTTTAAAAATCAATTTATAATGTTGAACCCTTTAGAATCATTTTGCTATTACTTTTTAAGCCTATGAAAGTTAAGTTTATTCTATTTTGGTTTTATATACTTTAAATTTTGAAAAAGAAAGGGGGAAAAAAGGTTGAGAGATTGTATAAAAGTTAAATGGGGCCTAAACAAGTATGTTTCATTCATATTGTTTCAACCACATCTTAAGAGAGAGGCATGAATGGTACCTACATAGTATGTAAGTATTTCTAAGATTCCATATGGTTTCCATACCTGTGATGCCCCAAGGTAGCCTATGTGTTGTTTGTTTCTCGATTCTACCCATTAAACGTGTTTTGATATCTTTGCTTAATGCTGCAACTGATTTTCCAAACCCCCAGTAGGTTATGGTCTGCAATTCAGAAACAGCTTCCGAGCTGCATTTGCATCTAGGTTTGGCCGCTGCCAGACTGGGTGGTAGTGACTAAATTATGATAGAAATACCCGTGCCTCAATTTCTCCCTCTAGGATACGAGGGTAATCTAACTAACTGCCTTAGAGTCATGAGAAGTAAATAAAATAATACTATTTGCTGTGGAACCCAATCATGTTACATGGAAGCCGCATATTGTCTAAATAGAACCATGTTCCATAATGCTTTCAATTGCTAATTTTAGATGTAGAAAATCAGGCCATTCTTCGCAGCACCTCTGGGCAGATTTGAACCACCAACCTTTTTGTGAACAGCCAAATACGTTAACGGATCGCACCACCGAACCGAAAACAAACTTGCTGCCTTTGAGTTGATTGTGATTCATAGTGACCTTATAGGACAGAGCAGGACAGCCCCTGTGGAATTCCAAGATTGGAAGCCTTTATATGGGTTAGAAAACCTCGTCTTTCTCCCGGGTGACAGCTGGTGCTTTCACACTGCTGAGCTTGCTGCTAGAAGACCGACTTGGAACCTACTACTTGTGACTACAAGATAACTCACGGGCAGCTCGTAACATCAATCTGGGACACAGTGCTAATTAGATAAGAGCTGTTCATTTAATAATTAATTATCTAATTTTCATTTCTCCAACTGTTGAATTAGTCAACATTTTAACATTTACACCAATAGTATATCAACTCACTCATCTACTTAGTTTGCATATCAGCAGTGTATGTCTGGCGGTGATGAACACAGGTGTGAGTCAGGAGTAACATAGACTGTAATGGTTACAGTTATGTGTTATATTATTGGGGCCCTGATTATTAGTGGCCTGGTAGTTATATAATGATGCGATTTGGCACTCATTTAATGATGGAACCATCTTCCATTTGTGATTCCATATGGTCATCCTCTGTTTTCGCAAAAGGATGGCATTTTTACAGAATGATCTAGTCACATAGATGAGTAAAAAATAGGTATGCAGATTTAAAGTTTTAATTTTAGAACCTAATTTTTTGATATATGAAAGTTGACATAATTAAGTGACTGTGTTAGACTGGATGCACTATGGAAATAAATCCAGGGACATTCAAATATAGGTAAGAGAGAGCTTTATATCAAGAAGGAGTCAAGCAAACATCACAGCCCAGTCCAGATCAAGTCTTTAAGTCCCACACGACTCCGTAAGTCTGAGACTAGTTCCTAAGTCCCTACTCAGATTCATGCAGCCGCATGCAATGCTGCAGGAAGATCACAGACCAGTGGGTACAAGCTCTTGTACATCCAATGGTGGTGGACGCATAGCCATGGCTCTGGAAGCTGTCAACATGACTTGAAGTGACTTGTCACCGGGAAGGTGGAGACATGGACAATACCCACGCCACCCCCAGGTAGATTAGTGCCCTCTCCTTCACTGCCATCATCTTTTTGCTTTGTTTTACCTCCTTTACTCCCGCACATTTCCCCTTCTTTGTGTTGGAATGACATGTACATCCTTGGATTTGGCCTGCCCCCCGCCCGATTGTCAGTACCTCAACTGGTATAATGTGAGATAAGTGGTTTTTCTTCTATACCTACTGTGCTGATTATACTTCCCAAAGTGGACTCACCTAGTACTTGTCCTTTTGCGATTAGCTAACTTCCCTTAGCATAATGTCCTCTAGCTCTTCCCATGAGATCATGTGCTTCGGCAATCATCAGTGCCTTTTGGTGATGCATTGTACTCCATTGTGTGTGTATGCCAGAGTTTTCTATTCCACTTGCCTGTTGATGGGAATTTAGGGTGTTTCTAATTCTTTGAGAGTGTGAATTGTACCACAGTAAATATTGGCGTGCAGACTACTGGTCATGATGTGTTCTTTACGTCTTCTGGGTATATGCCCAGTAAAGGGATTGCTGGGTCATAAGATAAGTCAATTTCCATTTGCTTTAAATATCACCACATCGTTTTCCACAAAGATTATACATGGTCACCAGCAGTAGAGGAAAGTTCCTCTCATCATATCCCCTCCAACATTTGCTGCTCTCTGATTTTCCTGATTTGGCCTGTCCTCAAGGATTTTAGGTGGTATCATGGTTGTTTTAATTTGCATTTCTCCAATGGCTAATGATCAGAAGCACTTTTTCCATATACTTTTTGGCCATTTGTGTCTATTCCATGGTGATAGTCTCTTCAGGTCTTTTGCCCACTTCCTCCGGAGGTTAACTGTTTTCTTCTTTTGGCCAGCTAGGAGATTGCTATAGATTATAATAAATTCTTCATCTGTGTGTCATTGCTAAAAATCCTTTCCCCAACTGTGGGTCCACTTGTTACTCTCTCTTGACGTGTTTTTGATGCACACAGCTGTTTTATCATATCGTTTGGCAATATCAGGTTCATCTGTGTGAGTACCCTTCCCTATTATAGTTAACTTATCTATTTACTGAACCAAGCGTCTTAGATTTGTCTCAATCCCTTCGTGAATGACCCTGATAATTTGGGGTTTTACTTTTAGGTCTGTGATCCATTTTGAATGGGTTCTTGTGCGTGAGGTGAGGTAAAAGGATCTTGTTTCACTTTTCTACCAGTGGATATCCATTGTTTCTCGCACCACTTGCTTAAGGGGCATCCATCTCCTACTTGATGCATTTTGGACCCTTGTCAAAGACCAGTTGTCTCTTTGCTGTTAACTTTATTTCTGGGTTTTCTGGTTTTGTTTTTGTTTTCCATTGGTCTGTGTATCTGTCATTATTCCAGTACCATGCTGTTTTGGTAAAGAGAGCCTTCTGACTTTGTCTTTCTTCTTGAGGAGTTCTCTGCTGATTCTGGGTTTCTCTTTCCCTATGGAATCAGAGGTCAGTTTTCCCAATTCCTTGAAGAAGGTAGTTGGTATTTGAATGTGAACAGTGTTAAATTTATATAGTACCTTAGGTAAGATTGATATCTTTCCTATGTTCTGATCCATGAGCATGGGATATTCTTTCTTTTGTGGAGGTTGATTTTGAGATCTGCTTTAGGGTAGTGTAGTTTTCCCTATATAAGTCTTTTGGCTTTTTGGTTAAATATATTCTTACACATTTCCATTTGTTCTTGGATAATAATTTCTTGATCTCCTCTTCCATGATTTTGTCCAATGTGTATAGCAAACCAAATAGACTTCTGTTTGTTGATCTTGTATCCTGCAACTCTTCCATATTCCTCTATCACTTGTTTGTTTTTCTGGCAATACAAACATCCAGCACTCTTTGTCAATATTGTAATTCAAATACATCGATTCTTCAGTTATTTTGAAAGCTGAACAATGAAATATATGCTGGAGAAAATACAGTCAGCATGCTCTTTGGAAGCTAGGATGACAAGACTTCACTATATTTGGGACATGTTGTCAAGAGGGACAAATGGTGGAGAAGAACATTGTGCTTGTTAGAAGGTCAGCAAAAAAGAGAAAGTCCTTCAACGAGATAGCTAGAAATAGTGATTAAAATAATGGTCTTGAACACAAGAATACTTTTGAGGAAAGCACTGGACTGGGTTGTACATAGACATGCTATGAGTCAAAGTTGACTTGGAAGAACCTAAAAACCACAGCAACAATCACACAGACACCTCTATACCTACGTGGGATGCACTCCCATATGTTTCCCATAAATACAAATGCATATAGTTCTACTTACGTACCACATGCATACTTTTTTGCTTGTTATTGCTATTGTTGCAAAATTGAATATGTTACAGCATTTGCCCAGGTTCTCCCCCTTTCTTGTGTACTTTTTAGCATCTTTATTTTCTTTAATCAAGTTAAACAGACTTTATTTATTTCTGTATTTAGTATTGCTTTTCCCATCATCAAAAATGGCAAGTGTTTGCTATCACAATAAGTAGTTGTCCTATTTTGAATATCCATAACTTTATAATAGCAGGACTATGCAATATTTGTCTTTTCTGATTGGCTTAATTCACAGAGCATAATGCACTCCAGATTCATACAAGTCATGTTTTGCATATACCTCATTATTATTTATTTGAACCATAACAAAACAGCGCACTCTAATTGATTCCAATTCAGAGTGACCCTATAGAATAGAACTGCCCCTGGGCATCTCTGAAATTTTAACTCTTTGGGAATAAGAAGACTCAAATTTCCCTCATGAAGCAGCTAGGGGTGGGGAAGGCCAACCATTAGGTTATCAAATCAACATCTAACTCAATATATTACTGGGGAGAATATTCCGTTGTTTGAATGTGAAATTGTTCTCCCATTCATTCATTGACGTATGCTTGGATTCTATTTTTTTATTTTCGTGAGCACAATTAACACTGGTATCTATGTACCTATTCATGTCACAGTTTTTACATCTACTTGATGTATACTTAAGAAGGGAATTGCTAAGTCATTAGGTACTTCTAACATTTTGAGGAAGTGGCATACCATTATCCATAGTGACTGCAACATTTTACAAGCCCACCAGTAGTGTTTAAAATTTTCAGTTACCCCATGCCTCACCAATACCTGTTCTTTTATGCTGTTAAAAATATCTGAGGGGAGTTCACAAAGTTCAAGGTGAAATTTCATAGCCTTTCAATTCTGATTCTCTGGGAAATTTTTGAAGTGTCTTCATATTTCTCTCAGCTTATGTTTTAGAATTTAAGCATATAAAGATCCCTTTGTACATAAAAAAAGTATTAAGGGCCTCAGACTTTTTTTCAGCATTGATTTGTTCATTGTTTTTTATTTATAACAAAAACTCCTAAGAGAGCTGTAGACTTGATCTGTAAATTCACCCTCAATGCTCTGGGCACTTTTTTTTCTTCTCCAGAAGAGCAACTTCATCAAAATATCCAATTTCATGTGCATAATTTTATATTAATGTTTGCCTAATTTGCACGTGGTGGGCATAGGACTTCACCATGGGTAATTAATAGCCACAGAAGATTTATTGTATTGTGTTAAATTCAGTATTTAAATAAAATAAGGTTTGGATTAAAAGAGAAGTGCCTGCCAGTAGAATTTTCAAACTCTTTGAAGAAACCATTCAGGAAAAAGATGTGTCCACAAAAAGGGCTGTAACTGATGGAGGCATTTATTGTTTTGTTCGCTAAATATTTTTAAAATAAGATGAGGGAAAAAGTATCTGTTGTTTCATGATAGAACAACATTTTAAAGCACAGCCCCTTCCCACTAAGTATCTTATCCTACAGATTGCCTTTATGACAATCCAAAAAAAACTACTGAATCATTTTTTCACATCAATGACGTGTATGTGATCACTGAAGACAAAAGTGTGCATATGCAATGGTAGAGAAGAAAGCTGATGGTGACTGGCTATCAAAAGAGATAGTGTCTGGAGTCTTAAAGACTTGAAGGTAAACAAGCAGACATCTAGCTCAGAAGCAACAAAGCCCACGTGGAAGAAGCACACCAGTCTATGTGACCATGAGGTGTCAAAGAAACCAGGTATCAGGCATCAAGGAACTAAAAATTTTATTATTAAATGAGGGAGAGTATAGGTTGGGGACCCAAGGTCCATCTGTAGGTAACAGACTTCTCCTTACATAGGTGTCATAGGGAGGACACAAACTAGTTAGGGTGCAGTGTAGCAATGACGAAACATACAACTTTCCTTTAGTTCTTAAATATTTTCTCCTTCCCATTATCATGATTCCAATTCTACCTTACAAATCCAGCTAGACCAGAGGATGTATACTGGTACAGATAGGAACCTGAAACATAGGGAATCCAGGACAAATGATCCCTTCAGGATCTGTAGTTACAGTAATGACACCTGGAGGGAAGGTGGGGTAGAAAGGGTGAGCTGATTATAAGGATCTACATATAACATCCTCCTGGGGTATGGACAATGGGGAAATGAGTGAAGGGAGACATCAAACTGTGTAAGATAGGACAAAGTAATAATTAATAAATTATCAAGGGCTTATGAGGGGTGGGAGTGGAAAGGGAGGGGAAATGAGCCAATGCCAAGGGCTTAGATAGAAAGCAAATGTTGAGAATGATGAAGGAAGTGGATGTACAGATGTGGTTGACACACAATGGACTTATGCACAGATTGTGATAAGAGTTGTATGAAGCCCCAATAGAAAGATTAAAAAAAAAACTGAAGGAGTTGAATAAGAATAAACTATCTTTGGTTTTGACGATGGCTTTGTTATTATTTAGTTTCCATTTATTCATTGTCCCCATGTTAGTCAATCAATAGATGGATGTGATGCAGCCTACAGGGAAAAGTCAGTATTTTATGAATCCACCTATTTTTCCATGTGTGTCAGCAACTTTACAGAAAACATTGAGTCCTTTCTCACTGCTTGCTTGACTTAACTCACCAGATTTCCTCAGGGGAATTCCAGAAGGGATCATTCTAACCAAATAAACAAATAGCTTGCTCAGGTGAGCAGGAAAAAAAATGACATGTGTTTGGTAGTAATGAGTGCCAAGATTTGGGTAAGAGTAAAATAAACTGTGATGGTTAAGATTAGATTTCAGTTTTGCTGGTCCATGATGCTTGGTGATTTGGTAGTGTACATAATGATGAATCCAACAGTTATGTAATGATGTTGTCATCCTTCATTTTGTGGTCTGATGTGGTCATCCTCAATTTCCACATAACACCTATTTTCACATAATGGTCAGGTCTTGGGTTTCTAGGGATGTGAATAAGTAATTAAGGGGTTCAAATTATTTTTCTCAATCTTAGGATTGTGGTTCAGGTTTTGCTCAGCTGCCTACCTACAGGTTGATGATTTGAACCTCATCCACTGGTGCTGCAAAAGAAAGCAATATTGTCAATATGCTTCTATAAGTATTGTATCAGTAACAGTCCAGGATAAGAGTCACTGTTCACATAATTGAGAAGGTCAAAATTATCTCCAGACACTGATGGCCTCAATGGACTAATCCGCTCTTCCTCCTGAACCCATTCCTCTCTCCTCTCTGTAAGCCTATTTCTTTCTCTCTCTCCCTTTCTATTAATTAAATATACTTTTCTTTCAAAAAGAAAAATCCAATGAAATAGTTCTACTCTCTAACCTGGAGGTTGCCATGAATTAAAATAGGCTTGATGGGAATGAATTTGCATATTATTTCGGTTTATTTTTAAAATTTTCACTAATTCAGGTCACTCATCCCCTTTTACCACAAAACTTGTCTATAAACCCCTAAAATGTACCACCTTAAATTTTAAGAGTTTGGCAGTCTTCTTAAATTTTTTGTGGATCTATAATAATTCAACCTGTATTTTAGGGTAGAAAGTTATTGGGTTTTATTTAAAGATGACGGGCTGAGCCCCGGTGGCGTAGTGGTTGTGCGCGGGACTGCGGCCCACTAGGATGGAGGTTCAATTCCGGCTCCCAGGAGCAAAGGCTGGGCCTCCTACTCCCACCACCAGGGCAGTGATGCCTAAAAAAAAAAATAAATAAATAAATAAATAAATAAATAAAATAAAAAAAATATTTAAAGATGACATATTCTTTACAGCAGAGCTTTGTTGGGGAATTCTTCAGTGTTAACTCAGAAAAATGTAAAATTTTTCCCAATTTAAAAAGTAGTCAGGATATACAAACAAATCATAAGGATGCATAGACTGCTTGGATCCTCTTTGATTGGGTACTTCTGTCTTTTTAATATTGGGATTGCCCAGCCAGCAAGCATTCATTCTCTAAAAAAATGAGAAAGAGAACCAGAAATAAATGCAGTAAAATCTAGCATGAGAAAAATAAATGCCCTGGATAGATTATCATCCGGCAAGGTGATAAAATATTTTTTATGCCCTTGCTTGAAAACTAATGTGTAGCTTCACCGTGAAATTGATTTTCATTCTTTTAACCTGAGACAGTGCCCTAGTAGGATATTGTTTTACTACTGTTAAAACCCCCATAGACTAACTGCAAATGATTACACCCATGGCAGAATTCATTCTGTTCTTTCATTTCTATATATCTTATTCCAGGGAACCTTCAAGTCTTTACCAAGTTCCTTTTACCTGCACCCCTAAATCTTGTGTAAAAGTTGGTACCATCCACATTTGAGCTTGCTTATAAAGCACTTTGGAAACCTAAACTGAAGCACATAAACAGAATAAGACATGAGAGGCTTTTGTCACTTCAAAGGGTATAATTAAGTGGCTCAGAAAAAGCCGCACACACACTTCTTTCAATTCATGAGCACTTTCTTCCTGGCAGAATGATGAAGGATGAATTAAGCTTGGCCAATTATGTATTTTGGACTAATTTACATAACCACAACAAAAACCTCCAGCATCATATACATGTACTGACACCATGCGATGACATGCTGTGTAATCAGTAAAACGTTAGGGTAATTACAGTCTGGGGACAAAAGATTAGCTACTGAGGCTGCTTAAGTACAACCCCTTAGTGATTTGGGTTTCATGGTTTAGAGGTTTATGGTTCCAGATTCATGGGACAGCCCATTTGATTGGTCTCATAGTGTGCTTAGTGTTCTGTTCTACTCCTATAGTATCTGTGATTGTAAAAACCTACAAGTAGCCACCTCAGGCACAGTAATTGGTCTTAATTCTTCTTGAGCAAGAGAAGGGGAAAAGAGAATGAACTATGTGGTTAACTGGCTCCAGAAACAACTTCCTCCTTTGTTACAAGACCAGAAAAACTTTCTAGACATTTCATCAAATGTTCCCAAAAGGGATCAAACCAAAAGGCAGAAAACACAGAAAAGAGTTTCAAGTTCTTATGGATTCCGGTCAGCCTGGAGAATGAAACTCTGAAACTATTGGCCTGAGAACCTTTGAACCTTATATGGGAAAAAATCTCCTAAAGCGTGCTAGTCTGGGTTGACTAGAGAAACAAATCCAGAGACACTCAGATGTGCATAAGAAAGAGCTTTATATTAAGAAAACATCCCTGCCCAGTTCAGATCAAATCCATAAGTCTGGTATTAGCTCGTATGTCCAATACCAGTTTATAAATTCCTCTTCAGACTCACACAACACATACAATGATTCCGAATGCAGGAAGATCACAGGCCAGTGGGGGGAAGTCTTGTGGTTCTAGTGGAGTGGAAACATCTCAT
This sequence comes from Nesogale talazaci, assembly GCA_004026705.1. Taxonomy (NCBI): domain Eukaryota; kingdom Metazoa; phylum Chordata; class Mammalia; order Afrosoricida; family Tenrecidae; genus Nesogale; species Nesogale talazaci. The sequence goes on along the minus strand of PVJH01006383.1, from coordinate 23,319 downwards.
TGTTGGCATGGGTCTCAACGTGGCTCCTCCAGCTCCAGGGCTTTGGCTCTATGTGTCTTGTCAGCAGGAGAGTGTGTGTGTCCCGCCTACAGGCAGGAAGACAGGAGTTCCCAGAATCCTCAGGAGAAGGCCATACCCACACAGAGGCCTCATTGGCTATGACCTGATTGACAGGCTAGCCTCCACACCTTTGCTCAAGTTGACAGGAGATTATGTAATCACCACATGAAGTTGCCTGAAAACTGAACAATAATTTTGATTTGCAAAAAAGTCCGCCCAGTACATCGTGCTCTTTTAAGAACTATCTAATTAAAAATGTTTTTAACCTTATACTTTGAATCAAATTAAGGTTTACAATGTAGATCATCAGCTTTATGTTCAACAATTCATATGCATTTTGTTTCATCTCATTGAGTACGGTCACCTTAATGTACTACTGCTTATCCTAATTCCCTGTACTTCCTGTTTCCATTCTTCTTGTGTGTTGAGTGTGTGTGTGTGTGTGTGTGTGTGTGTGTGTGTGTCTTTTCTGATCTTCGTCACTGGGATCCTAGATGTGAAGATGTGTGTTCTTCACTGGGCTCATTATTTCCTTTTAGCACATCTATTGTTTGGCTGAAGTCTGAGACACCTGTGTCAGTTTCAGATACGAAGTATCACTGGCTAGATATTAGGCAAGTATTTACCTGGGTGAAGGAGAAGGTAACACACAATTAAAGGAGGTTTTCTCAGGATCTTGTAAGAATTAAAAGCAACAGAAATAAATACTGTTATAGACATAATCCTATGATAACAGTGATATTTGAGTAGAAATATGGATTGACATAAAAGTTGAAAAGGCATCGAAAGGAGTATACCAAATACACACACACACACACACACACACACACACACACACACACATATATATATATATATATATATATATGATTGGGGGGATTATTGGACTGCTAATTGCAAGGTTGACAGTTTGAATTGACTAGCCAGTCCTCGGCAGATAGAGGAGTCTTTCTCCTCCCTTAATGAGTGACAGTCTCAGAAAACCCAGGGGAGCAGTTTTATACCACTTATACAGTGGCTATGAGTCAGAAATAACTCAATGGAAATAAGTTGGTTTATCATTATTATTATTTTTTGTTTATTATTATTATTATGTGTATATATGTGTATGTGTGTGTGTGTGTGTGTATATATATATATATATATATATATATATATATACCTTTTGCTGCAAATAAGTCCATGAAAGTGATAAAACATACAGGGACCAATTTGAAAGCATTTTAAATATAATCAAAAGTCTTGGCTGAGCCCCAGTGGTGTAAGTGGTTGAGTGCAGGACTGCGGCCCACAGGTTTGGCAGTTCAAATCCAGCAGCGGCTCTCAGGAGCAGTGCTGAGTAGCTCCCATGACCACCAGAGGGCAGTGATGCCCCCAAAACAAAACAAAAAATCTTGTGGGAATACATTTCTGGAGCTAGGGACTCAGGACTACAAATTCAGAGAACACCAAGTTCAACTGGCAAAACTAGTTCACAAAAGTAGTATTCTACTTCCTATTCTGGTGACTAACCACTGACGTCTAAAAGCTGCTGAGCAGCCCACTAAGGTGCAACTACTTGTCTGTATCCATCTGGAAGAAAGAGGAATGATAAAAATGGAAATAATTAATGGATGAATTAATTAATGGATCACACAAGCATTAGTCTCCACAATCCTGAGACTAAGAACTATATGGTACACAGTTACTACGACCAACTTCTTTAAATGGATCACATTAGAAGGTCCTGGATAGAATTGGGGACAGGGGATGAGGAAAAAAAGGGGAATGTGAAGTAAAATATGAAATCAAATAGAAGCCAGGCTTGAGAGTAAATGAAGGGGAGGGGAAAGAGAGTGGGGTGCATCCTGGTCCACCAAGTCTTGAGGGTATCACACTCAAACAGCCAATGCATAGAGAGGACCATATGGCTGGCGCCACTAGGAAACACAGCATTCCTCACTGACCCAAGTCCCTATGGAGACACAGGGTTGGGATTGTATCTGGTCTGAGCCTACCACACCAAGGCAAAACACTAAGGGTGTGCAGCAGAGAAGCAGGGTGACCAGAGCATGGAGTTCCCAAGGGAGCGCCAAGAATATACTTTGGGGTCAGGGTGTGACACTCCATAAGACTTAACCAGGAGACACTCCTGGGGTTCAACAAACAGACCTTAAACTATTTACAAGTTTTTCTTTTTGAGGGTGAGCATCACTGCCCTCCGGTGGGAGAAGGAGGCCCAGCCTTGCTCCTGGAGAGCTGCTGCTGGATTTGAACTGCTAAGCCAGTGGGCCACAGTCCTGCACTCAACCACTATGCCACCAGGGCTCAGCCCCAGGTTTTTCTTTTGTTATTAATATTTCTATTTTATTACTTACATTTTTTCTGGACATTGGCTTTTTGTTGTTGCTGTCATTGTGTTTTCTTTTGTCCCTTCATCTTGTGATGTCTTGGAGGCTTTTTGTACATATTTTTACCTCTACAAGTGTAACTAGATAGGCTGGATGAGCAGTCTGGAAGAGAAAACAACGGGACTGATGGTTCCTGGGGGCATGGGAGATAAGGAGATGGGGGAAAGGAGGTGGTGTTGGCCAACTCAGGCATAAGTGAACAGCAAGTGATGCAAAAGCAGTGACAAGGTTGGTGTGAGAGGGCTGATAGGGATTGATTAAGAGTAATGTAATTAAGAGAAATGACTGAAACTCAAATGAAGGTGAGCATGATAGTGTATCTGAGGAAGCCAGACTCTGATACATACATCACGGGTTCAACAAGTGCAGTTGTACAGACATAATTCTTATTTATTATAATGAAGTTATAGAGAGCACGAGAGAGAAGGACACATATCATGGTTGCATGCTCACCTCTGTTACATCTGGTGGACGGCATGGAGAGAGTGTCAGGGAGGGCCAGAGAGTCAGAGCCTTTCAGCATCTCTGAGATTGCTATTTGACCAAACTTAAATAACCTTTTTGAGGGGACATCTGAGCACCATAATTACGGATAAAGACACATCATCAGGAGGGGCTATCCCATAGGTCTAACAGTAATGAGGGGGACAAAACGAGGTACATATAATGGGAGAGGCAAGTTACCGGAGTCAAGATGGTTGTATCTAAGATTCTTTTTTTTTAACTTAATCATTTTATTGGGGGCTCATACATCGCTTTTCATAATATATAGTTCAATACATAGTTACATATTCTGTGCCAAGCACCCCCAAGCTACATCATTTTTTTTACTTGAATATGTTTTTTCAAATGGATCATTTTATTGGGAGCTCATACAACTCCAATTACAAGCCATACAAACATCAATTGTATGCAGGTCACATTTACACACTTATTGTCATCATTACTCTCAAAACATTCTCCCTCCCTCCAGGCCCTCAGTATCAGCTCCCTATATTTCCCTTCCTTCCCCTCTCCCCCTTGAACATTTAGTAATTTAAAAAGTGTTATTATTTTCATACTATACACTGTCCAATATGTCCCAACACTCGCTTCCCTGTTGTCCGTGTCCCAGAGAGGAGGCTATGTGTAGATCTCTGAAGTTGGTTTTCCCTTTCTATTCTTCCATCCCTTTACCCACCTGGTATTACCACTCCTATTACTAGTCTTGATGGATCATCTATCCTAAATTCCCCATGTTTCCAACTTCACTGTATATCTCCTGGTCTACCTGAATTTATGTGATAAAATCGGGGTCATGATAGTGGGTGGGAGGCAGCATTTGGGAACTAGAGAAAGGTTGCATATTTCATTGCTACTACCCTGTATCTTAACTGGCTCATCTCCTCCTTGTAACCCCTCTGCAAGAGGATGTCACCTCACCTATTGATGCCAATCTGTACTCCCCCCTCATTAATAATAATATAATTTTAGCTCTTTGATGCCTGACACTGAATCCCTTCACCACCTCATGATCACACAGGCTGGTGTGCTTCTTCCATGTGGGCTTTAGTGCTTCTGAGCTGAATGACTGCTTGTTTACTCAAGCCCTTAAGACCCCAGATGCTATATGTTTTGGTAGTTGGGCACCATCAGCTTTCTTCACCACATTAGCTTAAGCACACATTTGTTCTCAGTGATCATATCAGGAAAGTGAGCACACAATGTTATGCTTTTTAGTTCTTGAAGCCTGATATCTAATTCCTTTGACATCTTGTGATCCCACAAGCTGGTGTGCTTCTTCCATGTGGGCTTTGTTGTTTCTGAGCTAGACGGCTGCTTGTTTACTTTCAAGCCTTTAAGACCCCAGACGCTCCATCTTTGATAGCCAGGCACCATCAGCTTTCTTCGCCACCTTTGCTTATGCACACATTTGTCTTCAGTGATCGTGTCGGAAAGGTGAGCATCTTGGAATGCCAATTTAATAGAACAAAGTGTTCTTGCACTGAGGAAGCACTTGAGTGGAGGTCCAATGCCCATCTGTTCTCCCTATTGTTACCTTTGCAGGTCTATCTAGACAATATAGGCTAGACAGAGTTTGGAGGTGAACATGACAGGACTGATGGTTCCAGGGTAGGGAACATGGAAGAGGGGGAAGATGGGGAAAAGTGGTGATGTCAGCCAGCCCAGGGAAAAGGGAATAACAATTGATACTAAATCAGTGACAAGGTGGTTGAGAGAAGGTCGATAGGAATTGATTAAGACTAATGTAACAGAGAGAAAATACTGAAACACAAATGGAGATTGAGCATGATAGTGGGACAAGAGGGAAGCAAATGGAAATAGAGGAAGGAACTGGGGGTTAATGGGCATTTATAGAGGTTCGAATACAGGTATGTACATAAAGGCATATATTTGTAAGTGATGATATGGAAAGAGATTAACGTGCATACTTATAGGATTAATAGTAGGACAACAGATGGGCATTGGACCTCCACTTTAAGATTCTTGATAGTTGCAGCCTGACCTCTTGTCTTTGGATGGAGGGTAAATTATCTAAAGCATTCAGGTGGAGTGATCCACTAACTATATGTGGTTGTTTCTATCTTTAGTGTGAGACACAAAGGCCTCTAATTGCTGGAGCCATTAGGGAGATTAATTCCTAAAGCTTTAGGTCTCCCTGTCTTCTATAAGGGAAAACTCTATAGGTATGCTTATCAGACCTCCCTCACGGTGGGACAATCTATACTCTGATTATGGTGGATAACTAATAACCCTAAGGGTAGTTTCTGACCTGCTTCAGTTGACCTCCCACTGCAATCATATGCCTAGTGTAGCAATCAGCTTAGGTTTGGTACAACACTGGGGGAGAAATAGTCTGGAAGAAATCTTTCTTTCCCACAAGAGTGGGACAAGAGAAAAGTCAAAGGAAATAGAGGAAAGAACTGGGAGACAAAGGGCATTTATAGAGGTCTAAATACAGGCATGTACATAGGTAAATATATCTGTATATGATGATGGGGAACTAGACCTAGGTGCATATACTCCAAGGATTCGTATTAAGGCAGCAGATGGGCATTGGAGCTCTACTCAAGTACTTTCTCAATGCAAGAACACTTTGTTCTATTAAATTGACTTTCCACGATGCTCACCTTACCGACATGATCACTGAAGACAAATATGTGCATGAGCAAAAGTGGTGATGAAAATTGATTTGCCTGGCTATCAAAATCTATAGTGTCTGGGGTCTTAAAGACTTGAAGGTACACAAGCAGGCATCTAGCTTAGAAGCTACAAAGCTTACATGGAAGAGGCACACCAGCCTGTGTGATCATGAGGTGTTGAAGGGATCAGGTATCAGGCATCAAAGAGCTAAAAATTATATCATTATAAATGAGGGCGAGTACAGATTGGGGACCCAAAGCCCATCTGTAGGTGAAGCAACATCCCTTTACAGAAGGATTGCAGGAAGGAGATGAACCAGTCAGGGTACAGTGTAGTAACAATGAAATATGCAACTTTTCTTTAGTTCTTACATGCTTCTCCCAACCCCACCTGCCACTATCATGATCTGAATTCTACCTTACAAATCTGGGTAGACCAAAGGATGTACACTGGTACTGATAGGAACCGGAAACATGGAGAATCCAGAACAGATGATCCCTTCAGGACCAGTGGTGAGAGTGGTGATATCAAGAGGGTAGAGGAAAAGTGGGGTAGAAAGGAGGAATTTATTATAAGCATTGTGTTAGTCCAGGTAGACTAGAGAAACAAATTCATAAACACACATATGGATATAAGGGAAAGGTTTATATACAAGAGAAATGGAACATTGAGAAAGCATCCCAACCCAGTCCAGTCCAAAGTCATAAGTCTGATATTAGTCCATATGTCCGATACCAGTCTATAAAGTCTCCTTCCAACCCCCAAAGCACGTGCAGTAGAGGCGTCCTGGCTCTTGCAGGGGTCTCCCCATGGCTTCTCATTTCCAGGGTTCAGAGTCCATCAGCAGTATCCATTGGTGATGGGAGCTTCTCAGCACTGGCAGGGGTCTCTCTGTGCTTTGCTGGCCCCAGAGATGTGGTTCATCAGGGGAAGTCGATGTGGCTTCTCCTCTGGCTCCTACATTCCTCAGGAATCAGGATCAATCAGCATGCTGTCATCTCATCTTGTCAGTAGTTCATCATCTTGGAAACTCAGTCTAGTCTCTCTTCTCCAATTGGGAAATACTGTGAACCTTCCCATAATTCTCAGGAGAAAGCCATGCCCACACGGAGGTCTCATTGGCTACTCAATGGCTATCTCCAGATTAACAGGCCAGACTCCACCCCTACATCCCAATCATGAGATTGACATCACCAATACATGACTGCTACATGCAAATATATCTGGTCTCCTCCCTGGGGTATGGGCAACAGGGAAGTGGGTAAAGGGAGACATCGGACAGTGTAGGATATGACAAAATAATAATAATTTATAAATTATTGAGAATTCGTGGGGAGAGAGGGAGCAGGAAGGGAGGGGAAATATGAGGAGCTGATACAGGGCCTTAAGCAGAAAGAAAATGTGTTCATAATGATGATGGCAACAAGTATACAAGTGTGTTTTGCATATAATATACTTATGTATGGATTGTAGTGAGAGTTGTATGAGCCTCCAATAAAATGATTTCAACAAAAAAAGGAGAAACCAGGTTTACTAGTCAGAGACTAGTCCTTCATCACCCTGATGACATAGTTAGTTCAATGCTGGATAGTTAACTACAGTTCAGCCATTTGAACCTATCAGCCTTGCCTTGGGATAAATAGACTTTCTGTTTCCATAAAGACTTGCAATTTCAGAAACCATATATGGGGTTGCTCTAAGTTGGAAACAGCTAGAAGATCGAATTGACAAAAACAACATGAAAGATTGCCAATCACTGGAGGGACTCCACAAAAATCAACACAAGGGAGACATGAAGTGGGATAGTTCACTGTTCCAGGTCAGGGGAGTGGCATCATGAAGTTAAGTAGACACAGGTTCACTAGGTTTATAAGAGCTTTAGACTTTTGGCTTACCACTGCAATAGCTGGCTTGGGGCCTTGCTTTAGCCCCATCACAGTCACAGCCAGCCTGAGACTTTGTTTTAACCCAGGCACAGGTATCCTCTGGGGTCCTCCACACCACTGCAGGCAACCCCATCTGCCCTCTGCAGTGCTACATGGTACTGTGGGCCATGTGATCAATCTGTGCAGCACCACCTGGCAGCCTACAACCATCTGACCAGCATCCCTTGAGAGATCCATCCAACTTACCCACCCAATAACAGAATCACGGTTGGCTAGGGAACGAGTGAAACCCCTGTGGAATAAAGCAATAGCCTAACTCCCTAGCACAGTTGGCTACAGGCAGTCCACTGAAGTATTCCTACATGCCTCCCAAAGAGAAAGCCCATTGTTCTTTAACTCTCTGGAAAAAGACATGCAAATAGAAACCAGCCCCATCAACCTGAATGATAAAACAGGCGAAACAAAATGCAATGTTGGAAGAAGTTCTGAATCTAATGACATGTGTAGAAGAAGCAAACATTGATCTATCACAGAAAGAAATCTTCGCAATGCTTCTTGGAGTCATACATGGTATAGAGAAGCAATACATGAAATGATAGAGAAGATAAAGACCATGCACCAAAACAAAATACAAGAGTTAGAGATGAGGTTAAAAAAAAGGGGAAAACACATCAACAGACCTCAACAACAGACAAAAAGAAGAGGAGAATTGTACCATTGACCTTGAGGATAAAAAGGCAGAGTTCAACAAACAGGAAAGACAGTTAAACAAGATAATCAGGGAAGCTGAAGAAAACCTGAGAACAATGTCTGATGCTGTAAAAAGGAACAGCATTCGAACAATTGAGTTACCAGAACAAGACACAATGAAGAATTCAACTGCAAAAATAGCCAGGGGATTCCTGGAATAAAACTTTCCAGCTCAATAAATTAGATTCAGGCAACCATTCAGGGAGCAGAGAGGACACCAGCTAGACTGAATCCCAGGAAGAATTCATCAAGGCATATAATAGTTAAAATCTCCAACTTTGAGGAAAAGGAGAAAACCATAAGAGCAACTAGGCAAAAAGATGCAGCCACCAGTAAAGATACTCATAAGAATATTCTCAGACCTATCTATCAGTAGACACAATGAAGAAAAAGAAAGAGTGGAGTTGCATCTTCCAAAAGATGGAAGAGAACAATACCAACCCCCAAGTCTTCTACACTACCAAACTACATATCAAGATAGATGAAGAGTTAAGAATCCTCCTGGACAAATAAAAACTCAAAGAATATGTTAAAAGAAACCCAGTCCCACAAAAAATTCTTACCAACCCACTGTGGTCAGAAGCAGTCAGTTAGCACAAATATAAGACCACAACACAGAGCAACTCCACCCAGAGTTCAACACATTGAAGACAGCCCCCAAGATACCATTAGCTCAACTGGGAAAAATAGGCAAGAATGAAACCCATCACACAAACACACAACATAATGACAAGAAGGAAGGTAGATAAGCACCCAATAATAAGAGGTAAGATAACAAAAGGTAGGAAATGACTTCACAGAGTCCACAGATGGATATAATTCTGAAGGTCAATGGTCTGAGCTCACCCATTAAAAGGCAGAGATAGCAGACTCGCTTAGAAAACATAACCCATCCATCTATTGTCTACAAGAGACACACCTCAAGCATCACAGACAAAAATAGTTGAGAATTAAAGATTGGCATGAAAAATATACCAAGCAAACGGCATTTAAAAAAAAAAGGTAGGTGTAGCATTCCTAATCTCTGGCAAAATTGATCTCAACGTGCATGTCATAACAAGAAATAAGGAGGGGAACTATTTAATGCTCAAGGGATCAGTAGACCAAGAAACAATGAACATGATAAATATATATGTGGCCAACAAGAGACCCACAAAATTTTTGAAACTCTCAATAAGATGAAAAAAGAAATCATAGACTCAGCAATCATAGTAGGAGACTTTAATACATCAATCTCTGAGAAAGATAGATCACAGGGAAAGAAGTCTGACATGGAGGTTACAGAACTAAACTCTCTAATTAAGTGACTTAATCTTATAGACAGTTTTAGAGATCTCCACCCTAATGCAAAAAAAAATCACATTCTTTTCAAGTGCACATGGCACAAACTCGAAAACAGACCACATGCTGGGATACAAGTGGAACCTGAGTAAATTCAAGCATGTAGAGATCAATTAGACATCCTTTTGGACCGCTATGCCATAAGGCTGGAAATCAACAACAGGATGGTTAAGAGAACAGAAGGAAACAATTGGAGTATGAATAACTTCCTACTGCAAAATAGTGTGTACTTGCTAAGATCAGAGACAAAATTAGGAAGATTTTAGAAACCAACAAGAATGAGAATACCAAAATTTGGGGGACACAGCAAAAGCATTTATCAAAGGAAGCTTGATAACAATAAATGCATGCATGAAAAAGGAAGAGAGATTTATTATTGGCATCCTTTCACAAAGCCTCCATCAATTAGAGCAGAGTCAACAGAATAATCCGACTAGTAGCAAAAGAAAAGAAATTGTAAAAATCAAGGCAGAGTTAAACTAGTGGGAACACAAGAAAAAAATATTTCATTGAGTAGATGGACAAAAGACCTGAACAGAAGTGTCAGAAAGGCAAAAATCTAAATGACAAATAAACATATGAGAAAAAAGTTCCCAATCATTAACTCTAAGGCAAATGAAAATTAAAACAAGTATGAGATGCCATCTAACACCCTCAAAGGTAGTCCAATTAAAAAAATAAAAAATCTACAAATGTTGGATAACGTATGGTGAGATGGGAACTCCCATCCACTGCTGGGATGTGCACCCACTAGGGAAATCTATACCTATAGCAAATGGAAATTGAGCTACCATATGACCCAGCAACTCCCATGTTGGCCATATACCCAGAAGAAGTTAAAAACAGACTACAACCACACATCTTCACTCCAGTGTTCATTGGAGTGCAGTTCATAATCACAGAGTATTGGAAACAACCTAAATTTCCAACAATTGATGGATGGATTAGAAACTGTTGGTATATCCATACAATGGAGTACTATGCAGCCAAAAAACTATTGAAGAACTCATGAAGCACTTTGTCTCATAGGAAGAGTTGGAGGAAATTATGCTAAGCAAAGTTAGCCAAGCACAAAGGGGAACAGGGAACTAATTCACCCACAGGAAGAGTATTGCTTTTGTCTCTACAAGAAAGGGATAAAGCATCCAAACCTCATCTCAGTACACCACACCTTAAAGGCAACACACTGGCACGGAACAGTGAAGTAACAGAGAGAACTGTGGGGTTGGCCCCAATCTCGATGGCCCCAATTTGACCTCCTCCCTAGAAGAATGTACTACAGATGATAGAATGGAAGATAAAGCTTGGGGAGAGTGGTGGGTCTGTTCAGATCGCATGGAAGCAAACTATGAGAGAAAGAAAAAGATAGCAATAGTGAGAGAGAGAGAGAGAGAGAGAGAGAAACAGGAAGAGAGAGAGAAACCTCTTCATGGCCCATTAAACCTTGAGGTCAAAATTCCTGCCCAGAGCAGCCAATACACATAAAGGACTGTCATACCAGCCCTACAACAAGATACTTCACCCCCTCACTGGCCCACAGTGCTATGGCAGACAGCACTGGAGACACAGTACAGAAAGTGTGCCCCATCAGTCTCTCTCTCTCTCTCTCTCACACACACACACACACACACACACACACACTAGGGTGAAACATGAAGGGTGTACAACACAGCAGCAAGGTAAGCACAGTAATGAAGTCCCCAAGGAATCCTGAAAATAAACTTCTGTCTCAGGTGGCAGTCCTTGGTATCTCATCAGACCCAATGGGAAAACATTCATAAAGGTCAGCAGCCAGATCTGGAACTATTTATAGGTTTTCTTTTCTTTTTCTCTCTATCTATATAAGACCAACAGTTGACAGCTCTTGGGGGACATGGGAGACGAGAAGACAGGGAAAATGTAGTGGGGGAACCAACAAACTCAGAGATACGGGAACAATAAGAGATGCAAAATCATTGGAGAGGAGGGTGTAGAATCCCTGGTGGGGGTTGATTAAGTTCAATGTATCCAAGAAGAATTGCTGAGAGCTGAGCGCAGAACAAACATGATAGAAAAACAGAAGGCAAGTTAAAGGAAATACAGAAAAGAATTAGGAGGCCCCAAAAAGCTATTTATAGAAATATAAATATAGGCACGGATATCTGTAAATATATTAATTTATAATGATAGGTATATAGGTCTATGTACATATATTTATATGTTAAGTATGAAGGTAGCAAACAAACCTTGGGACTCTACTCAAGTCCCCCCTCCACACAAACACACTTTTTTAAAATAACCTTGAACTCTGCAATTCTCACCTTCCTGACAGGATTGCTGAAGACTAAATGGGTGTATAAGCAAATGTGGTGAAGAAAGTTGATGGTGCCTGGCTATTAAAAAATATAGCATCTTTGGGCTTAAAAACTTGAAGTGAAACAAGTAGCTATCTAGCAGGGAAACAACTAAGCCCACATGGAAGAAGAACACAAACCTCTGATCATGAGGTGTTAATGGAATCCGGAGATCCTGTTATCAGTTATCAGAAGATCCAAAACAAACAATTATATTGCTGTGAATGAGAGAAGCTGGAGGGCAGTCCCCAAACCCATCAGTAGACAATTAGGCATCCCCTTGCTGTAGGGTCACACAGAAGGAATGATCCAAACAGGGTAATACAGCACCGATGAAACACATAACATTCCTCTAGCTCTTGAGTGCTTTCAACCCCGGCCCACCCCCATGACTACCATGATCCTAGTTCTACCTTACAAATCCTACTAGACCAGAGAATTGGTAAAGGTAAAAGTCCTTGACATATGGAATCCAGGACAGATACACCCCTCAGAAACAGCAATGGGAATACTGATATCATGAGGGGAGGGAGAGGGGGTTGACGAAAGGGAAGGGAGAGAAAGGGGGAACTGATCACAATGATGGATATATAATACCACCCCCAGGGGGACGAATAGCAGAAATGTGGATGAAGGAGACAGCAGGTAGTATAAGATATAAAAAGAACCATAGTAATATAAAACTGATAAACTGTTCACAAGAGTGAGAGGGTTGGGGAGGGAGGGAGTGGAAAGGAACTGATATCAAGGATTCAACTAGAAAGAAAATGTTTTGAAAATGAAGATGGCAATGTATGTAGAATTGTACTTGATAAAATTGATTTATGGATATATATAAATAAGTATGTGTATATACATATATACATATATATATATATATAGAAAACCTGTAAGAGTCCCCAGTAGAATGATTAATTTTTTAAGGCATCATGAAACACTAGATAGGAACCTTAGGGGGCAGTGACTTTGCATTAATGAGAGAAGAATACTCAGAAAATGAGGGTAATTGTTGTACAACTAAAAGAATGTAATCAATGTTACTGAATTGCACATGTAGAAACTGATAATTTGATCTATATTTTGCTGTGTATATGATCAATGCCAAAAAGTAGATTTGCGGTGGTTGGGGGGGGGGGATGGACAAAAAGATGCTTCATAGTTTAGGTGGTTACTTTTTAAAATTCAGTAATACTTAAAAAAAATAAATTTCCCATAACAATTGTGTAAAATCTTGTGGTAGACAGTTTAATAAAATTTATATTGCTATTGTTGTTGGTTACTGTTGAGTCAGCTCTGAAAGAGCTCATAGACAACTGAAGAAAACAATTTTCATTTTTTTTAGTTTGTTTTTTTAGTATCACTGCCCTCTGGTGGTCGTGGGAGCTACCCAGTGCTGCTCCTGTGAGCCACCGCTGGATTTGAACTGCCAAGCCCGCGGGCCGCAGTCCCGCGGGCCGCAGTCCCGCATTCAACCACTTACACCACCGGCGCTCAGCCCCAATTTCCAGTTTTGATGGATGCATACTCACGATCATTAGTAAGCTGGACCAATGTGATTGCCACCACTAGGAGCTCACTTCTAGCACGACATTCTAGCACTGTACTGGCTGGTAGGAGCCCTGCTGGTGCAGCAGTTGCTGGTTGGGCTGTGATTCTCAAGGTCAGTAGTTTGAAACCACCAGCCTTCTCTGAGTGAGCAAAACAGACTTTCTACTCCCATGAAGAATTACAGTCTCAGAAACCCAGAGGGGCAGTTCTACCCTGTCCTCTAAGGTCACTGTGAGTCAGATTGGACTCAATGGCTGTGAGTTTTTAACTGTACAACTTCTTTCTTTTTTTGGGGGGGGGGGGGGGGGGGGGGCATCACTGCTTTCCGGTGGTGGGAGTAGGAGGCCCAGCCCCACTGCTGGAATTGAACCTCCGTCCCAGTGGGCCGCAGTCCCACGCACAACCACTACGCCACCGGGGCTCAGCCCCGGCTGTGAGTTTTGAGTGAGATCTTGGACAATATTCTGTTGTGATCCCTAGGACTCTGATTGGCGAATTGTCAGAAGTAGATGGCAACCTTTCCCCCTCATCTGTCTTCATCTGGGTGTTCCTCTGACCTGCAACCCTCTTCTATGCGAAACGACAGTGGCATACTTTTCAACATCATAGCAACAAGCAAGCCACCAAAGTACACAGACATACCAATGGTGGGATACAATAGGGGAATAAATCTTCACGAGCCAAAAAATTACCCCTTAATGAAAAAAGACCACACCAATGTATGTACAATCATCAGTGAAGGTCATTTATGGAACCAGGTAACATGGCATAATCCTAAAGAAATTGTAATTCACCTGTCAGGTTCCCCTGAAATGCACATGGCTGTTCTCTTGTGTGCTTTGTGTCTTGGCAGCATCAATACCTAAAGCTAGATGCTTTATTTTTTAGATAGGGGTTCCACATGGAGGAAGCACAATGTCTGCCTATGAAACATTAATGAATTTTAATTGTGAGATGGGTAGATTGTAATATCCATTCAACCAACAGTTCATCAAGTGCACACTTGAGGCCATGCATGGGCCAGCCTTGAAGGTTAAAAATGATGCTAATTTCAAGTTATTCAAACTGTTGAATACAAAACTGATGGCCTGAAATGAAAAGCTTCCACCTGTCCTTCCTTCCAAGAGCAATAGAATTCACTGAAGCTAATATAATAAATGCTGCTACATTGAAAAGAAATGATGTCAATCTCTTTGAAGCATTTACAATCTGGAATGGAGGTAAGTGGGGCTATGTAGTCAGGTCAATCTGTTGCATTAAAGGCAGACTTATGCAGCATGAAGGAAAAGGAAGTTCGGTGAATAGAAGACAGAGGACGGTGGGGAATATCTAACAGAGGAAGAAGAAAATTCCTGAAGCTTGGCTCTGGGAAGAAGATTAGGAATTTTTAACTTAAAATTCACTCTCAAAATCATATTTCATAAATGTTATCATGGTGATGAATGGCATGGTTGGACTTGGAGAATATAATTCTGTGTGAAATTAATCAATCTTAAAAGGACAAATACTGTGTGAGACCACTTTTTTTTTTGGGGGGGGGCGCATCACTGCCCTGGTAGGAGTAGAGACCCCTTTTAAAAAGCAAAAACCAAGATAAAAATTTCCTAACAAGAGAAAGACTTTGAAAACCTATTGTTGACAACAGGAGCTGGAGTGGCGATCCAAAGCCCATCTGTAGACAGTGGAACACTGTCTGTGGAACAATCTCTCCACAGAGGGACCATATGGAAGGGGTGAGTCACCAGGGTGCAGTACAGCATTGGTAAAACATACTCTATTCCTCTGGTTCCTTGAGGCTCCCTCACCCTCACTACCATGACCCCAGTGCTGCTTCTCAATTCAGACTAGACCATAACTTGTACACAGATATACTTAAGAGATGGGAGCCTATGACACATAGAATCCAGGAACAGGAGTGAGAATGGTTATACAAGGGGGGTAGGAGGAAGCGGGGGAGAGGACGGGAGAAAGAGAGAATTGATCGCAATGATCAACACATAACCATACACCCTTCTACAGGGGGAAGAACAGCCAGAAACATGGTGGAAGGGAAACAGTGGTTGATGTGAGAGATGAAAATATTAACAATGACAATCTATCAGGGGGTTATTGGGGGGGGGGGGAAGAGGAGCTGATACCAAAGGCTCAATAGAAAATGTTTAGAAAAGTAAATGTTTAGAAAAGAATGAAGGCAACATATGCACAAACATGCCTGATTCAATTAATATATGGATTATGATGAGGGTTGGATGAGCACCCAATAAAATGATTTTTTTAAAGGAAAGATTTGAAGGGTAGGTTTGGGGTATGGGAGAGAGATGGTGAAGCAATAGACAGGAATAGGAAATATCGGGCATTATAAAATCTATGAACTCATAATATTAGCTAACATAACCCACCTCACCAGAGAAGCCGTTCTGGTCATCACTTAAAACCCAACAAAACCCACTGCCCCAGACATTAAATTAATGCCGACTCTTAAGAGACCCTACTGCCATCACATTAAGGATAAGTTACTGAAAAGTTGAACCAATATGGCCATAAATTATGTTGTAAATACCCAAATGACCCTTGAAAGAAAAAGTTTCCCCATTTCTGGAGGGTAGATGGGTGTTAACTTGGGTGCAAGGGAAGATAATATTCCATAAAGGGTGAGGGCAGGACAAGTTATGGAGGGGTTTGATATGCTATTTAGACTGTTTGACACAAAGCTGGTGGTCTGAAATGTAAATCCCCACCTAATTCTTAGTAAAAAGTTCTTTTTAAGTAAGTTATTCCAACAGGAGGACTCAGGATGAGCAGTGGCAATTCATTATGAAAAACTTGCCTTATGGAGTAGAATATTCAGAAATTCTCTGTGACTTCAATACCTGGTTTGTGGAGAAGACTGTTGCCCAGAATAGGATGGGATGTGAATGAAAACCAGATGTGCACTGCTCAAGAGGGTGGATTTTGTTCTGTATACCACATAGAATTAAATAAGGTAGTGTTCATTCTTTTTAATCGTTGTCAGCAGGCCAGGTGAGAAAGGGCCAACAGGTTGATGCCAGCTCATTGGGACCCGATATTGATTTCATAGATGGTAAATCCTTATCAGAAAGCATGGAGAATTTAATTTTAAAAAATTTAAAGGAAGATAGCTGAGCTTCAGATTGAAGAAATTTATTTCTGTGTAAAGTTATTGAAAAACTGTATTATATAAAAGGCAAAAAAAACCCTTGGATTTGATGTGAATATGCGAGCTCTGCTCTAATAAAGACTGACTGCATGGGAAAAAAAGTCCTTATCAGGGCACACAGCCTCATCCTTCACCTAAGCAAAGGGTTGACTGTTTTCTACCCTGGCCTTGTCATTGGCAGCTCAACACCTCAGCCATAGCCCTCACGAGTGCTCCTGAGAAGGGGGGCATAAGGAAGGTATCATGGAAAGAGAGAAGTTCTCACAACACTTGGAAGGAAACC
Organism: Nesogale talazaci; assembly: GCA_004026705.1. NCBI lineage: Eukaryota > Metazoa > Chordata > Mammalia > Afrosoricida > Tenrecidae > Nesogale > Nesogale talazaci. The sequence continues at coordinate 6,406 of PVJH01006383.1, read as the reverse complement.
CCACAAAAGCAGAACTGGTGTCACCCAGTCGATTCCAACTCATTGTTACCCTCCAGGCCGAAGTAAAATTGCTCCTTTGAATTTCAGAAATGGAATCTTTTCTTTATTTCTAAATTGAATCTTTATAAGAGCAGACAGCCTCAAAAAAAATCAAACAAAACAAAACAGAGCAGACAGCCTCATCTTTCTCCCACAGACCAAGAACCAACAGTCAGTTTGAACTACTGACCTTGACTTCACCCAGCACACCAGTAGAATTCCCTCTTCAAAGATATCACATCTTGGGAAGAAGTAGCAAAAGGAAAAATACATTTGAGGTTAAATTGAAGACTGATTAATCCTTTAAGGAAAGAAGACCAGTACATATTTCTGGTTTTTCTAGCTTGGGATAATGGGAAGATGGGAAAGCCATTACAAAGAGTGTTAAGCAGTGTTGTCTAAAGAAACAAACCCAGCGATACTCATCTAGGCATGAGAGAGGGTTTTATATCAAGAAGCATTTATATATCAAGAAGGCTTCCCAAGCCAGTGCAACATGAGTCCCTAAGTCCCTCTTCAGTTGACCACAGCATGCAGAAAGTTGCACTGAACCAAGAAGCAGGAAGATCATAGGCCAGTGAGTGCAGAACCCCATGGATCTAAATTCCATGGGAACCTGGCAGGGCACCAGAAGCTCTTCCAGTTGTGTGGGGCTACTCCTGGAGACAGGTAGAGGTCCTGCAGGCGGGAAGAGGGCGGGCTGAAGAGAGAGGGACAATTCTCCGAGCCTATCACTCTCCTACAAGAGGTCTCATCAAGCAACAAAGAACAGGACTCAGTGAGTTTGGGGGGGGGGGGGGCGCGGCAGGATAAGCAAATAAGCAGTTGGATATATGGAACCAGAAGCAGATCGATTCTGCACAGTAATTAATTTTATCGTATTAAAGACTGAGGTGCTTTGTAATAAAGAACTTTAACATTAAACTTCCCAAACTAATGTCTCAATAAATGCCACACCTTTTTTAATATGTGACATTCAACTAATTGGTCAAAAAAATTGAAGGCCATGATTTGTGAGACTTTGGGTGATTCTTTTGAAAAATGAGAGCTATAGTTAGAGTGGTTCATTTGGAAAGGATATGAAATTCAATCAACTTTTAAAACTGTATGATGGGATATGTCGTCTGCATTGTTGATGGGGGGAAAAGTACATGGAAAGAGAAAGTGCTGCCTATGGGAGAGGGAAATGCTAGCTGACAGACCAAGGACCTGCCGAGAGTGTGTGGAGACAGGTTGCCAGTGAGTGGATGCAAGAGATGGCGATGAGCACCATTGCAAATACGTTTGGAGTCTGAAGAGAGAGAAGTTGAGTGAGGACTTTGTTGATGGCCTTTCATATTTGTGTGTGTCAAGGTGGGGGGATGGGGGGGTAAGATTATCAATAATGAGATCAAATAGGATATTAAAGGAATGTAGTAATACTTCCAATGTTTACAATGGAAACGATAAATCTCTGCTCCCAGTATAATATAGAGATAATTTAGATGTGTATTCAGAGCCCCTATGGTTGCAAAATCATACAGTTTATGATCGCCAAATGTAAGCGAGTTTTCATTAGTCCTATTCAATCAAAACCAAGCCCGCTCCCAGTGAATCAATTCCAACCGGTAAGGCCATTGTATAGTCCGGGGTCTCATCTTTCTCCTTCAAAGCAGCTGGTGGATTTGAACTGCCGCCCTATGGCCAGCAGCCCAATGCCTAACCAACAGCACCACCAGACTCCTTAAAGCACCCATAGACATTTTACATAAAAATAGGTGTGGCTGCTGGTGGAAAAGCTTGTAGACACGCTGATTTCCATGCACCATGAAATAAAGGCAAGGCTTCTCCTCTGTAAAGAGGTGCGGTCTTACTCTCTCTTCAGGGTGGTTAGGAGGCGGCATCCACTGGATGATAGGGAGTTTGGTTTAAGTTTTATCGGAGATTCCCTCCCCCGCCCCCAACCATTTAAAAACATAAAAATCGTTCTTAGCTAGTACTCCTTGCACAGACAAAGCAATGGGCAAAGTTGGGCGGATAGGCACACACGAGGTGTGCCAATCCTTGTGTAAGAAAGATGGACAGTAGTGGTAAACGTAGCTGCTAACTGAAAGGGTGGGTGTTTAAATCCATCCAGATGCACCTTGGAAGACGGGCTTGTCCATTTAGTTCCGGAAAGCTCACCTTGCAAACCCGAGGCAGCTCCGCTCTACCCCGAGACCCCCGGGCGCCGTGCTGTGATTGGCGAGCTTTGCTTGGTTTTTGATAACTGGGCTCTCTTTCAACGGATCTCGGGCCGCTGCGGGTTAGGTAGTGGACTGCCAGCTTCCAGGTCAGCAATTCTAACCTCTCCATGGGACAAAGGAAGGCAGCGAAGCTCCCTGCTCCTGTAAAGAGGGAGTCGTGGCAGCCCTGCACTGGGTCGCAGGGGTTGAAATTGAATCCGGGCCTGTGGATTGGGTGTCCAGTGGGGACTCTCGTTAAGAAAACGAAGGTCTTATTTCCCAGAAATGTAAACTCATTTAAACACGTGAATGGACCTAAGCAGAGAGCATCATCTTGTCCAATACTTGCGGGAACACTCCACTGAGGAGAGACCGACTCACTTTAAACAGTTTATTTCATTTTAAGATAAAGGATCATTAGGAGATACAATCCCATTTGAGTCAAGTGACATAATAAATGAAAGTATTTTATTTTTAACATGCAGTTATTTAGAAGTTAATTATATTGGCCTTTTGCTACAAGATATAACAAGACAGACGTTTTTCCAGTTTGGAATGCAAACTGCCCTGCAAGGTGAAGAGAATGCTTTGCCAGTGCACCACCTAGTGGTTACAGTGTGAATACAAGGTTCTATAAAGCCAAGTTTCTCTCTGAAAGGACCAAATGTAGGGAATACAGTTCTAAAATTATTTTTTACATGGCAAAATGTAAATTCATGATGTCAGAAACTTGTTTTTTCCTGTGTTGAAAAATATAAAGGGCACAAAAAAGAAAACCCCTCCAGCCTGTAATTTCAGAATTAAAACTGAGTGACAGCAAGAGTTAGTGAACAGAGTTTGCTTGAGCCTTAAGTCCAATCGACTCATACAAAAACTTGACAAATTACTATCCAGAGACAGATTGAATAAGCTTATAGAATTATCACAGACATTCTAGTGAAAAGGAAAAACAAAAAACAAACCAAACGTTCTGCTGTTAAGTCCGTTCTGACTCTTCATGCCCTACAAGACAGGCTAGACCCACCCCTGCCGTTTCCAGAAGGCTAACTCCTTATGGGATAAAAAAACTTCTTTTTTCTTCTAAGGGCTGTCTGGTGGTTTCAAACTGCTGACCTTGTGGTAATCACGAAGGAGTACCTGGAAACATCATGAAGGCTCCCTGGTGGGAAGGAACATGCCATCTAACTTCACAAATAGTAGAACTCAGGCCTCTTACCATAATTCTCACCAGCAAGAAAGCTCCACTCCAATTAGCTTTTCAAATATCCATTCCAGCGTCACCGTGGTCACAGGGTGTCAGCATACACAATGCACCCAATTACCTTTGCTGAATTCCCAAATCATACCTGATATGTTGATTCGAATCATATAATAAATTTCAGATTTTTTGAAACTATTATTTGTTTGGACAAAGTCCCTAAAAACAGAGTAAGCTGCAGCCTGTATACTTCAGCAGAGGAGGCTCCTCTCTGTGATAGAACTGCAACCCTGTGCTGGAGCAGGGGTTCTCTTAGGTAGATACTCTGGGATCTGATAGTCCTCGGCAAGAACTTGAGAATATAAAGATCCTAGTATTTTAAGTCAGTTGGTGGGAACAGCAAGGTCAGCAGTTTGAAACCAGAGAAGGGTAAAGGTTTATACTTCTGTCAAGAGGTACCGTCTTGGAACCCACAGAGGCAGTTCTACTCAATCCTACAGTGTCACTGAGACAGAGGTAACTCAGTAGCAGGGCATTTAATTTAGTTTGGGGATTTGGGTTTTTTGGAGGATTTTTTTTTTTAGGCCAACATTTTAATTTTTTTTCCAGCAGTGTTATTGGCATATAATTTACATATCATACAATTGAATAGTTCACTCATTCAAGCATATCAAGGGGAATTCGACAATCACCACCACATCTATCTTTAACCCTTACCCCCCCCCACCACCACCATGGTCAAATCACCTTCGATATGAGTTATGCAATCATGATCAGTTTTCCGATACAAGTCAGGACTCTTGGAGGTATAGTGGGTGACGTGTTGGACTGCTAACCACAGGATCGGCAGTTTGAAACCACCAGCCACGACACAAGAGAAAGATGAGGCTTTCTACTCTTAAGATGATTTACAATCTCTGAAACCCCCCGGGGGCCGTGGTTGCAGGTTGGGCTGTGATCTGCATGGTCGTCAGTTCAAAACCACTAGCCACTCCCTGGGAGAAAGACTGGACTGTCTATTCCCATAAACAGTGACAGTCTGAGAAACCCAGAGGGGGTAGCTCTGAGTCAGTAGTGACTCAATGACCGTGAGTTGGTTTGTCTGTTTTTTGGTTTGGAAACCCACCAGGGCTACTCTACACTGTCCTCTAGAGTCACGAGGAGTCCAAATGGCCTTGAATGCATTAAGTTTGGTTTGAGTTTTGAAACCAGTTAAGGAGTTTGGCAGTCCAGTAGCTTAGGCAAAGGGGTGCTTCTCAGAAGGTTGACCATGCAATGTCACCAGCTGCTCTGCAGGAGAAAGACATGACTATCTGCTTCTGGGTGGATGTGCTTCTTGGGAATCCTGTGGAAACCTTTGACTTTTGCCTGTAGGGTTGCTATGAATTGAAATTGACTTGATGGCAGCAGTATATTCTTGACTTTGGTTGGTTGGTTTATGGGTACGTGTATAAGTGAAACCATAACACCTGCTCTAGTTTACCCACGTCAGCTATTAGTCAGCAGATGTGACTGCCTTCGGTCACATGAAATCATTGACTAGGGAAATGGGAAAGGGATACTACTGTGGCCCCATAAGGGATGAAAATGTCAAGGCTGAAAAAAATGGGAATCTCCATTTTGGAAAAGATCTTACCTGGCTGATATTTCCTTTCATTCTTCTTCAATGAACAGTCAACTTTGTTTAAGCCTTGAGAATGATGGATTGCTCGACTGTGTTCCAAGACTCCTTCCATTCATCCACCATTAGTCTGGGACAATCCCTTGAGTTCCCCAGTTTTGTTTCCCTTGTAGCCTCCCTATTCTTGCCTCATCTATAATCCCTTACAAGAAGAAGGTCTTTTTGCCTCAAGATCAGAAGAGAGCTACTATGACATCACAGTGACGTATTTCTTCTCCAGATGGAGTAAACCCGGTTTCTCTTTTTTTTTTCTTAAACTATTTACAGGTTTTTATATTGTTATTATTCTTTGTTTTATTAAAAATCATTTTATTGGGGGCTCGAACATCATTTTTCCAATACATAAATAAACATACTGTGACAAGAACCCTCACACGTCTGCTGCCGTCATCATTCTCCAAACAGCCGCCCTTTCCCCCAGGCCCTGGTGTCAGTTCCTCCAACCCGTCCCCTGTTCCCCTGCTCTCTCACTCCCATCACAGGTTTCTAATTTCCCATCAAGGTCTCCTTCTACCAAACAGTAGCCATTTATATTGTTGTTAGTTCAGTCAATTGTGTCTCATGATGACCCTACAAGTGCCAAATAGGGTTTTCAATGACTGCAACAATCCAGGAGTTGGTCTGCAGGTCTATCTTTCAAAGTGCCTATGGGTGTGTTCAAACAAGCAACCTTTTGGTGAGCAGTTGAATACTTGACTATTTGTATCCCTCAGGCTTCCTACAGAGTACATAACTAAGCTTTTACTAAGCCATGAGTTTATTCTAATTCAGCCCTAAGTCAATTGCCATTGAGTCAAAACCAACCTGTACAACCCAGACTCTCCACAGCAGAATAGAAATTCTCCATAGGATTTCTAAGACTACGTGTCTTCACGGATGCATTTCTTATCTTTCTCTAGGGGAGTGACTGGTGGCTTTGCCCTTTGTTAGGTCCAATTGACTAGAGAAACAAATCCAGTGACACTCACCTCTGTATAAGAAAGAGCTTTGTATCAAGAAGTAATTGTATATCAAGAAAACATCCCCCCCCAAAAAAGAAAACATCCCAGCCTAGTCCAACTCAAGACCATAAGTCCAATACTAGTCAGTCAGTCCTTTTTTAGGTTCAAGCAGCCACATGCAGAATGCAGGAAGATCACAGATAGTCATATGTGCAAAGTCATGTGGATCTGAGGTGGGTGGAAAATGTCGCAGGGCTCCAGCAGCCCTCTGGGTGGCCAGCATGCAGAAAGATGAGAGAGAGAGAGAGAGAGAGAGAGAGAGAGAGAGAGAGAGAGAGAGAGA